>JAQQSW010011677.1:0-12699 GCA_028646575.1 Pseudocheirus occidentalis | reverse complement strand
GTTCTACTATCTACCCTGTCCCTGTCCCTTTACAGAAGTGTGTGCTTCCACCAACTCTCCCCCCCTATACTGCCCTCCCCTCCATCATCCCACCTCTCATCCGCACCCCACCCCCACTGTCCTGTGTTGCAAGATACCCAGTTTAGAGTTTATGTCATTCCTTCCCTAAGTCAAATTCAATGAGAATAAATTTGACCCTTCCTCTTTTGCCTTCCTGTTCTTCCCCTCCATTTTAACTGTCATCCCTTGCCTCTTCTATATGAGATGATTAACCCCATTCTGTCTCTCCCTGTTTCCTCTCGTTCTATTCCTCTCCCACCTGACAATTTCACTTTTTAAAGTATCATCTCTTATTATTCAATTGCTCCCATGCCCTCTATGTACACAGATATACACATACTCAGATATGTATATATACGCATATATGTATATGTATATATATAAATATATATATATATATATATATACATACATACATACATTTGTATTCTCTTCACCTATCATCATGCTGAGAAAAGTTTCATAAGTTACAATTATCATTTTTCCATGTTGGCATGCAAATAATTCAACTTTGATAAGTTCCTTATGATTTCTTTCCTATGTTTACCTTCTCATGTTTCTTATATTTGAATGTAAATTTTTCCTTTCACTCCTGTTTTTTTTTTTCAGCAAGAATGCTTGAGGGGTGGCTAGGTGGTGCAGTGAATAGAGCACCGGCCCTGGAGTCAGGAGTACCTATGTTCAAATCCGGCCTCAGACACTTAACACAAAACAAACTAGCCGTGTGACCTTGGGCAAGTCACTTAACCCCAACTGCCTTCCAAAAAGCAAAAAAATAAAATAAAATAAAATAATAAAAAAAAGAATGCTTGAAAGACCCCCACATCATTGAACAAGCCTATTTTCCCCTGGAGTAAATTTCTTGAAGGATACTTTCTAGCTTCTTTTTTTGGTCATGGCTTTCATGTAGTCCAACAATTTTTAAATTCTTTCTCCTGGATCTATTTTCCAGGTCAGTGTCTTTTTCAAGGAGATACTTCACACTGCCTTCTATTCTTTTCTCATTTCTTTGGATCTGGTTAGTAGTATCTTTATTTGTCATAAAGCCATTTGATTCCATTTGCTCCATTCTAATTCTGAAGGAATTGTTCTCTTTACAAAACTTTTGAGAGTCTTTTTCCATCTGGAAAATTCAACTTTTTAAGGCATTGTTCTCCTCATTTGCCTTTAGGGCCTCTTTTTTCATTTGAATTAATCTATTGTTAGCGTGTTATTTTCTTGAGTCAGGTTGTTGACTCTCTTTTCATGAATTTCTTGTGTCATTCAAATTTTTCTTCCCAATTTTTCCTCCATTTCTTTTCTTTGGTTTGCAAAATCCTTCTTAAGCTGCTCTATGGCTTGTAACCAGTCTACATTTTTTCTTGGAAGCTTTTGGTGTGGGAATTATGACTGTATTGTCTTCCTCCCATTCCATGCTTTGATCCTTTTTGTCCCCAAAAAAGGAATCTAAAGTTGCATTGCTGGGTTTGTATTCCTTCCTTTGCCTACTCATGTTGCCAGCCAATTACTTGACTTTTATATTCAGTAGAACTCTGCTTTCAGAGGGCAGAGGTCTATTCCAAATTGCTGGGATTTTTACAGCTTCCAGAGTTATTAGGAGGTCACTATTTCTGCAGCCCCCACCAGCTTTGGCTTACAGAAAACTCACCTTAGGACCAGCACCCAAGAACACAATTCTGATCCAGGTAGCTTAAGGCAAGATCACTTAGCCTTGGAAAGATGACTTCCCCCCCCCCATCTGAAATCTGCAGTCCAGGAGCTTCTAAAGCAGCTACATGGAGGTGGCTACAGGGCAGACACTTCAGCTGCTTCTAGCCCTGGGGAAGTCAGCCAGACTCTCTCCTCTGAATTCATTGGTGTTCCACTGACCTTTAACATAGTCCTTGTTTCTTATGTGTTGGTAAGTCTGGAAAACACCACAGCTGCCAGTGATTTGTGCTCCAGCCACGGCTTTTTCTGGCAGCCCTAGGGCACCAGCCACAGGTTCATGCAGTACTGGTTTGGGCTCCCAGAATGCTACAATGAACCCCTTCCCATCTGCTTGCTATGCTGACTTCAGAAAGAGCTTTGTTACACTGTCATTTTGTGAGTTCTGGAGCTTTAAAATTTGTTTAGAGTCATATTTTATAGGTGTTTGAGGTGGTTTTGGTGAGACCTGCAGAGTTTTGCTGTTTCTACAGCATCATCTTGAATCTGCCCCTAAATCAGTCCTTTCAATAGAAACATGAATAGGACCAGATTTTTTTTCCATCTGTTTTGGGGGTATTAAAACATAAATTTATCATAATTGAAGCTTCCATTATTTACTCTTGATTTTTTTCTTTTTTTTCCTCCAGAGATAAAATGTAAAGAATTGACAATTCTTTTTTATTCTTATCTAAAAATGCACAATGATTTCATTTGACCAAAATGCTTTTCTTTGATGAGAGAAAATTTACTGTGAATATAGCTATGGAAAGTGAGATGACATGGCTATTATGTAACCATACATTTATGAAAGCAAGGTGAATGAAGGTCTTGATGATATTTTCAATTGTCTCATTTCCTCATAGCAATGGACACTCAACTTTCCACCAAATTTCCTATACTCCTGTTGCCTTACAGTAACTGTCTGCTCCAGCTAGAAAAGATTCCTTAGAATTTCTTGCAATACAACTTAAATTTTATTTTAACTTCTTAATACATTATAAATTTGTATATAATATCAGATATTTATACCTCTATAGGCTTCCTGGGGGTCAAAAGCCTGGGTGGGAGATCGTTAGTTTTGGACGTGCTTCAGATGTTCAATTGTCTTTAGCACTACTACAGTTCAGAACCTCCAAACTCAAGCCACTCAACAGCTTTAAGCACATACACACACACACATTTTAACTGATTAAATACTTCTGAAACAGTACCTGCTTAGTGCCAAGATTTCAAAGGGTTTTGACAATCTGGAAAGTATTTGCAGTAAGGCAAAATAATTCAGACCATATGAACAAACACAGATAGATCGATAGATAGATAGATAGATAGATAGATAGATAGATAGATAGATAGATAGATAGATGATAGATAGATAGACAGACAGACACATAGATGGATGGATCAATGCACTTTACAGTTTGGAATGTTTAGAGAACCAATATTTTATTGATGATATTTTACCACTACCACCCCCTTTTTGTCCAGTATTTCAATGATGATACTAAAACTAAAACTAAAACCAAAATTTTTCTTAGGAAACTGTACACATTCTATCAGATGACATTGAATGTATATAACATGTAGTTGAGAATTGACTAGCATCCTAAAAGGTGGAGTTCAGAGGGACATACGTTTCTTCTCATCCCTGAAAAGAACTGGGATTATCATCAGTTTTCATTAGAAGGTGATCTTGACTCAAAGGGAAATACACATTCTTCAAGAGACACATTGAGAGGAAGGAGTGGGGATTATAATAGCTGAGTAGCAACAGGAGCATGGAGACAGCATTCATAGCCTCAAAGAAGGATTAAAAGGACTTATGTGGAAAGAATTAATGACATAACAATCAACAGAACAAGAAACTGAAATGATGACCTGAAAGTTAACAGTGAAAAGAGGAGTGAACTGTGGCAGAAAAGGGAGAGATGAAGAATGACCACAGAGCCCATAGAACATATTGGAACTTCTCAGGCTGCAACAGCTGGTTATAGTCAATGTGTCTGGGGCTATGGTAAGCACCAAATGAGTGTCTGCTCTTCCATCAAATTTTTCTCCCAGTGGCTATATACTGAAAGACATTATACTATGGCCTACTAAAAAGTTGATTCTTCCAAAGTGCAGATTTGACAATCATTCAATGTTCATTGAACCCTAGGTGCTTTCCTTACTTTTAGGATCAAAAATAAAAATTTATTTTTGAAATTTAAAGCTCTTCAAAATTGGATTTTTTCTTACCTTTCTGATTTCTTTACACTCTACCCAGCACCAAACCCTCCCCAATCTAGCTATTCAGGGTTCTTTGTAGTTTGTCAAGCACTAAGCTTGATCTCCAAATCTCTATTTTTTCACACTTGATGCCCCAATCCTTAAGATGCTCTGCTCCTTTTACCTCCACTTTTCCATTTTTAATCCCTTCCTTTTTCAGATTACCATACATTTTCTCACTGTATAGTTTATGTGTTCGTATTTATTTACCTCCATTAGAATGGAAGCAACTTGAGGCAAGATATGTTTTGGTTTGTTTTCTTTTGCTTTGCTTTGTTTTATTTTACTTCCTGTCTCTAACTCTTAGCACAGTGCTTAGTGCATGCTAAATTCTTCTAAAGGGCTTTAGTGTTTGATGGATTGACTGACTAAAACTCTCTTGTGTCATAATTTTTGCCTCATAATCAAAGAGGCTTAGACACAGATATAAAAATAAAATAAAAATAGGGCAGATATTGACAGCACTATTTGAATGTTAGGGATTTTCCAAATTGGGAGCTCTACATTAATGTGATTATATCATTTTTCTTTTCTGAAACAAATCCCACAAAATAGAGAAAGTTAACACATGGACATGAGGGCAATGCTATTATTCCTAGTATAAAAATTGGGTTCACTGCAGTTGACTATCCAGAAAGAAGGTAAAAACAAGAGGAAATTGGGGACAGAGAAAGGATTAAAACCTAACCGGACCTTCCTCTTTATCTTTCTTCAAGGAAAAATTACTCAATAAACATTTATTAAGCACTTACTGTGTGCCAGGTAATGTGGTAAATGGTGGGGATACAAAAAAAAGGAAAAAAAGACACCCCTTGTCTTCAAATAACTCACAGTTGGATGGCAGAAACAAAATGCCAACAAATAAATACGAGTAAGTCATATACAGAACTAATGGGAAATAATTATCAGAGGGAAAGCACTAGAATTAAGAGGAGGCAGAGAAGGTTTCCAATAAAAGACGGGGTTTTAGTAGGGATTTAATGAAATCCAGGGGAGGTGAGTAATCTGAGCAGCAGAGACAGAACGTTTTAGATATTTGGGACAATAAAAGAAAATGCTTAAAGTGAAGCAATCAAATGTCAGTTTTGTGGACCAGCAGTGTCACTGGAACAAAGAGTTTATCTCAGGGAGTAAGGTGTAGGAAAACCAGAAAGGTAGGAGATCAGTAGGTTGCAAAGGACTCTGAAAGCCAAGTAGAACATTTTGCATTTGTTCTTAGAGGCAGTATGGAACCGTTGGAGTTTATTTGAGAAGGGGAGTCACATAATCAGATGAGTGCCTTAGGAAAACCATTCTAGTGGCTTAATGGAGGATGAATTGAAGTGACAAGAGAGGCAGGCACATCCACCAGCAGGCTATGACAATGATCCATGCATGAGGTGAGGACAGGTAACTAAAGCCAGGGGAGTTTCAAAGGAGGAAAAGAGATGTGTTTAGGAAATACTGCCAAGGCAATGCTGATAGGCCTTAGCAAGAGATTGAATATGTTGGGTAAGAGATAGTGAAGATCTCAGAATTATATATGAAGGAGATGGAATAGTCTGAAAAGTTTTTAGCTCTTCCCATCAGGAAAGAGGGGATAGATGGATGATTTACTCTTGCTGTTAAGTTGTTATAGCCACACATGACTCTTGGTGACCCCATTGGACTTTTCTTGGCAAAAATATTGAAATGGTTTGCAATTTTCTTCTCCAGTTATTTTACAGATTGGGAAATTGAAGCAAATGGAATTCAGTGACTCACCATGGTCACACAGTTAGCAAATGTATGAGGCTAGATTTGAATTTACATCTTCCTGACTCCAGATCCAGTTTTCTATCTACTGTGCCCCAATTAGATACCCAGATAGACAATGGAGAGAAATATTGATAGATAGATGATAGATAGATAGATAAATAGATAGAAAAATAGATAGATAGATAGACTGACATATAGATGTATCAATAGATAGTAGATGATGGATAGATAAATAGATGTAGATAGATAAATGATGGATAGATGATAGAGACAAGAGGATAATAGAGACAGAAAAAATTAATGATAGATAAATGCATAGATATGATATACTAAGTCCTAGAGATGCAAATAGAAGCAAGAGACAGAGGTTTTGTTTCCAGCTGTGTACCTTATAATGGCAAAAGACAACCCTTGTAGGAAAGCTGGGCATTTTGAATAGAAAGAGTCTACTGCGTGGGCATGGATATTATGCAGAGATGACTGCAAAGTGGCATGATAAGCAGGTTCTTTAAACTCATGTAGCAGAATTGCTCATCCGATAGATGAATCCCTGGGTTTCTTTGGAGCAAAGATAAGGGTAATGGTTATTATCCAGGTTGTGTAATTAGGGCCTGACTGGGAAGAAAGGATCAAGGAGCTGCCAGATGAATCCACACAAATGGTGACTATTATAAGTTATTCTGAATGGGGAGAGCAGGAGAGGCTTTATGGAACAAAGTTCAAAGTTCCAGGTTTCAGCTTGTTACATTGCATGCAGCCTTATTTCTATGAGTAATTTAATAAATACTTCTTCATTAGCCAGAACTATGGCATTTTGTGATTCAAATTGCATTCTTATTTCTATGTATCTTGGACAACCTAAAATATACTGTGTAATCAAATAACAAATGAAATGGGAAGTTGTTATACTAGTGGGAATCCCATAAGTTTAATTCTGTTTTTCAATACCGATGTCAATAGAGTCAGTTCGGAATTTTCCTACATTCCATCTATACCCTGACTGAATGATTCTGACAGGGGTTATCTCCATAGAGGCACAATGGCACAGTAGAAGAGTACAGCAACAGGAATTAATTAATCCTGGATTTAAATCCTGCTTCAAACACCTAATAACTATTTCCTTTATAAGTTACTTAATCTATAGGGGCCTAAGATCTTTTTCTTTATAAAATGGAGATATTAATATGCTCTCACTCACATGATGGCAGTCAGATCAAAATGACAGAGTGCTTCTTTAGTACTTTGCAAAAAATAAAACCCATGAATAAAAATGTAATCTACAGTTATAGTATGCTTGTCCTATTCCTGCTTGAAATCTCCTGAAGACTGGATTGATATGTAACTGTCCATTTCATTTCCTTTCAGTCTCAGGCATCAGTAGATGGTTCCTAAGTGAAATTCCACATGTTAATTGCAACATTGGAGGATATAGATTGATATATTTAGATCTCAAGGGGAGCTCCAGAATGATAGACTTTACAGGAAATAATTCTCAGCTTCTAAAATGGTCATAGAACATGAAAGTTGAACAGGACCTCAGAAATTATCTAGGGATAACTGCACTTACTCAGGTGTCCTCTCCAAAAACAAGTGGTAGCAGTTCTGGCTCCAGGGTAGCCCCAATTGGTGGCACAGACTGGCCAGAGCAGACTTCAAGAGAATGAATCACCAGCAGTTGTGATAGTTTCCTGACGTCTTAACCTATACCTGCCAAAGATAAAGTAAAAGGTCAGTGGGGAACTCTGTTGGAACCTGGTGAAGGAAGAGTGTGATCCAGCCCCTCCCTCCAGGGTGAAAGGAGGAGGAGTTGCAGATGCTACAACTGCTGCCGTGTGGCTACCTCCAGAGCTCCTGGCCTGCAGATCATAGAGGGACCAAGTGACCATTCAGTGGGTAATGATTCTTCCTTTGAACTGCTTAGATCTGGGCAATAGTCATGGGTGGTGGACTTGGAGTATGTGGCCAGTGTGCCAGAGCTTAGGGTGTCTGTAGACAGGGAGTCATCCTCATGGCTCTGACATTTGTGAAAACCCCAGCAATTTGGGCCATATCTCTCTCCATTTTGGAGTGAGAGTTCTACAGTGGCAAAGAGCTCAAAGGTCAAGTAATTTATTGACAAGATGAACAAGCAGAGGGAGAGCAATCAGACCATAGGATGCTTTTTTGGGACAAAAAAAGAACAAAACATAGAACCAGAAGAAGTTAAAGAGGTCAAAACTCTTGCATGAAAAGTTCCAAGAAAAATATAAAATTGTTATAGGCAATGGAACAGCTCAATAAGGATTTTGAAAATAAAGTAAGAGAAGTGGTAGAAAAAATGGGAAGAAAAATGAAAATGATGCTTGAAAATCATGAAAAGCAAGTCAACAGCCTGCTAAAGGAGACCCCCAAAAAACACTGAAGAAAATATCACCTTAAAAAAATGAAAATGCCTTAAAAAGTTGAAGTGCCCAGATGAAAAAAAAATAAAAAACTCACTGAAAAGAATAATTCCTTAAAAATCAAATTAGAGCAAATGGAAGCTAACGATTTTATGAGAAATCAAGATACCATAAAACATGTCTAAACAAATGCATCCAAACAAACAAAAAACAGATCCAAACAAATAGAAGGCAATGTGAAATATCTCATTGGAAAATCTAGTGACCTGGAAAATAGATCCAGGAGAGACCATTAAAAAATAATTGGACTACCTGAAAACCATGTTTAAAAAAGAGCTTAGAAATCATCCTTCAAGAAATTCTCAAGGAAATTTGCCCTGATATTCTATAACCAGAGGGCAAAATAGAAATTGAAAGAATTCATCAATTCCCTCTTGAAAAAGAGCCCCAAAAGACAACTCCTAGAATGTCATAGCCAAATTCCAGAGTTCCCAGTTCAAGGGGAAAATATTACAAGCTGTCAGGAAGAAACAATTTGAGTACTGTGGAAACACAATCAGGATAAAGCGAGATCTAGCAGATTTGACCTTAAGGGATACAAGGACTTGGAATGTTATATTCTGGTGGTCAAAGGAGCTAGGATTAAAACCAAAAACCACTTATCCTGCAAAACTGAGTATAATGCTTCATGGGAATATATGGTTTTTCAATGAAATAGAGGGCAGTCAAGTGTTCTTGATGAAAAAAACATGACTAAACAGAAAATTTGATTTCAAATACAAGAAGCAAGAGAAGCATGAGAAGGTAAGCAGGCAAAAGAAATCATAAGGAAGTTATTAAAGTTGAATTATTTACATTCCTATATGGAAAGATGGTATTTGTAAGTCATGAGACTTTTTTTAGTATGAGGATAGTTGAAGGGAATATAATATGTATATATGTATACATACATATTTATGTATGTGTAGGAGAATGTATAAAAAATGTGAATGTGTGAACATGTATATATAGACAGAGAGCACAGGATCCACTGTATAGGAAGGAATTATATCTAAAAAATAAAATTAATGTGTGAGAGAGGAATATAATGAGAGGAGAAAAGTAGAGATAGTATAGGGTAAATTATCTCATATAAACTAGTCAAGAGAAAACTGTTACAATGGAGGGGAAGAACAGGAAGACTAAAGGGAATGGGTCAATCACACTGTTGAATTTGGCATAACATGGAATAACATACACCTTCATTTAGGTATCTTGCCTTATAGGAAAGTAAGGAGCAAAGAGATACAAGGGGGTGGTTAACAGATGGGAGGGAAAATGGGGGAGAGGGTAGTTAGAACTATATACTTTTGAAAAAGGACAGGATAAAAGTAGAAAATAGAATAAGTGGCCAGTGGGATGGAATGGAGGGGACTATAGTTAGTCTTTCACAATATAACTACTATGGAAAACTGTTGCATAACTACACATGTACAGCCTATATTGAACTGCTTATCTTCCAAGTAGAAGTGGGTGAGGAAGAAAGAAGGGAAAGAATCTGGAAGTTAAAGTTTTAAAAACAAATGTTAAAAAAAGTTGTTTTTACATGCAGCTGGGAAATAATATATACAGGGACTGGGGATAGAAATCCATGTCGCCCTACTAGAAAATTTGAGGGGGAATTGGGGAGAATATAAGAGAGAGAAGATTGGGGGAAGTGGTATTAAGTAGGCTTACTTTCTTGGGGTGGAGATAGGGTAAAGATGGGAAGAAAATTTGTAGCTCATAATCTTGTGGAAATGAATGTTGAAAACTAAAAATAAATAAAAAAATAAATAAAAACAAGAGTAAATGATTCTGCTTCTGCTGGAATATTTCTGGGGATGAGCAACCCACCTACTATTCAAAAGCAGTTCACTTCTGGACTGCTCTCATTGGTAGGAAGATATCATTTTTCTGAATATGTGTTTCAGTGTCTTCTTTCCATTGTTCTTGGTTTTGTACTTTTGGACTAATCAGAATAAGTTGGATTTCACATTTAAGCACATATTCAAATACCCAATTGAATAGGTAGTTTAATTCATTTCAAAGTTCCCTCACATGCAGATCACACCAATTCTTTTCTTCCTCTTCTTTGTGATTTTTTTTCATATCATCCTTTTAGTTCTTTTTTGTTTTTTTTTAGCATGTGATCCACCCAATTCTTTTATTTTACCAATGGCATGTATTTGCTAGTGGAACAGTATGGTACACACCCATTATCTGCCCTTCCTCCCTCCCCCCATCACCAACTAACCAGTCCCAATTTCACTTTCACTAAAACCCTCCCTAGTAGTGTTCTTTATATATATTTTTGGAAGTTTCTAATTTGTTCTTTGTTATATCCTACTCTTGCCAACATATGCTTGATAAAGATTACCCCTGATGACATATCATAGGGTGGAGGTGAACTTAAGTTTTTGAAACCAGCCAGGATGGAATAACAACTTTTTGTAAGTTAAGGTAGTCTCATTTACATTCACATATCACCTTCTTTCAGAAAACCATTTTAATCATATACTTAAAGGTCAATCACCAGAAGACTGGCTACTCAGTGATGGCTTCTTTGACCAAAGACATCTATTTTTTGTTTTATACAATTATTATAGTAACAATTACTACTATTATGAATAAAGATGAGAATAACAGTATTATTATTATTACACTTGTGGGGAACTGCAAGCTTTATGACAATTAATTGAAATATAATTCCATAAAAGAGGAAGTTTACATATCATAATCATCCTTATTTTACCAAAGACAAAATTGAGGCTCAGAATTTAAATGGCCAACTCACAGAGATGTAGCTAGTCAGTGTCAGAGTTGGGTATATTGAACTAATTATTTTGACTGTCATTGTTCCTTTGCCTCCCCTCTTGAACCAGGTTGTGTTTATGAGTTAGCAATGATAGATCTGTGTGGGAGGTTTCCTGTGTGCTCATTTCATGCTCTGAAGTTCAAGTATGTATTCTTGTTCCACTTATTCCTCCTTCTGGGGCAAAATATATATAACAATACATCATAACATAGCATAATGTAGCATAACATAAGACAATATAACATAACATAACATCATAAAATGGCAAAACATAATACATATCAGTAGCAAATACCAATCAATTAAAGTTAAATAAATCTGGGGGCAGAGCCAAGATGGCAGCACAACCACCCTAAATACCCATAAAATATGACCCCAGACAAAGTCTAGGACTCTCAGACTCACAAAAATACAGAAAACACATCTCGCTGAAGGCAGCTCAGCAGCAGGGGCTTATCACAGCGCGCCAGGAGCCAAGGCTGGCCCAGACTGAAGCCAAGACTGTGGGCAGGTCCGAGGCCGTGGGAAGGAGCCTAGCTGAGCCAAGCCTAGCTGGGCAGCAGCCAGTCTGCAGGAGAGAAGATCTACACCTCCAGCACCTCCACATCTACCAAGGCATGAAAAACAGGGATTGGAGATGGGCAGCTCAGCAGGAGGGGATCATACAACAGGCCAGCAGGCCAGGAAACAAGACCAGCCCAGCCCAAAAACCACAATATGGCCAGGCCCCAGGGTGGTCAGGAGGAGCCAACACTCCCAAACCACAGTGTGAGTCTACTTCAGAGAATATCTAAAGCACCTGCCAGAGGGGATCTTCAAATCCAGCAAACCAGGATCAGAGAAGGTCAGTGAAAGTGAAATTTGAAACTTTATTTGGGGGAGGAAAAGCAGTTTGGCCAATCTTTCCCTCGAGCAAGGAAGCAGTGGGGGAAGGGAACTACTGGAACCGGCGGTGGCCACCACTGGGCTGCTTCAGAGCCCCTGGCTTGCAGACTACACAGGGGGGCTGCATTGATTGATCAGGGCCAAGTGCTCTTGGGTTGAGCAGCCTGGATCCGGATTGTGGTCTTGAGTGGTGGTTCTGGGGTGTGCTTTCAGCAAGGCAAAGCTGAGGGTACTTGCAACACTGCCCTAATAGGTCTAGCAGCAGGGAAAACCCCAGTGATTTGGAACAGAGCTCCGCCCCCCTCCCGGAAGCAGAGTTTCACAGAGCTAAAAAATAAACAACCAATCAATTGACTGTCCAACATGAGGAAAAGGAAGCAAAATAAGGATAGCAATAAAACTGTAGAATCCTTTTTTTGTGGACAAAAAGGATCAAAGCATGGAACAGGAGGAAGACAACAGAGTCAGAACTCCCATACCAAATACCTCCAAGACACTTGAAGAATGCCTAGAAGCTATACATCAACTGAAAAACGACTTTGAAAATCAAATAAGAGAAGTGGAGGAAAAACTGGGAAGAGAAATGAGAATGATGGGAGAAAATCATGAAAAGAGAGTCAACAACTTGACTGAAGAAAACAACACTTTAAAGAATAGATTAACTCAAATGGCAAAAGAGGCCCAGAAAGCCAATGACTAGAAGAATGCCTTAAAAAGTCGAATTTCCAAGATGGAAAAAGAATCTCAAAAGCATTCTGAAGAGAATAATTACTTCAGAATTAGAGTGGAGCAAGTAGAATCTAATGACTTTATGAGAAACCAAGATACTATTAAAAAGTTACAAAG
>JAQQSW010011676.1:0-12699 GCA_028646575.1 Pseudocheirus occidentalis | reverse complement strand
GCCATCTTTGGTTATGGAAGCGTCCCAGGAGGGAAGAAGAATCTTCTGTGTGCAGAATGCTGTTTCAATGGGCTTGACAAGACATCAAAACTGCTGTTGTCTCCAACCCTGCAGCCGGCCGAGGAGCGGACGCGGGCACGCACGCACGCACGCACCGCCGGCCTGGGCGAGGCCGCCGCTGCCGCCGCCGCTGCAGGGCCGGGACCGGGGCAGCGCAGCTCGGGGATCCTCCTGGCAGCCGCCGCCGTCGTCGCAGCCGATCAAATTTGGTGATTATTGCCTTTGGAATAATATATAAATTCCTGTATTTAGCTTTTGGGGTACTAAGTCTGTAGTCGACAGAGGGCCCCGCCTGGAATCAGGAAGGCTCATCTTCCTAAGTTGAAATCCAGCCTTAGACATTAACCAGCTATGTGATCCTGGGCAAGTCACTCAACCCTGCCTAACCCAGTTTCCTCATCCATCAAATGAGCTGGAGAAGAAAATGTCCTTTAGCTCTTAAAAATTTTTTTTTTCTTTTTAGAGGGCAATTGGGGTTGTGACTTGCCCAAGGTCACACAGCTAGTAAGTGTGTCAAGTGTCTGAGGTGGTATTTGAACTCAGATCCTCCTGACTCCAGGGTCGGTGTTCTACTCATTGCACCACCTAGCCGCTCCTGGTTGCTCTTAATTAGCATATAGGAACCTAGGTTGGCCAGGACTTGGAGTTGGGAAGATTGTAGTTTAAATCCTGCCTCGGACACTCACCAGCCAAGTGAATCTGGGTAAGTCATCTAACCTCTAAGCCTCAATTTTCTCATCTATAAGATGGAGATAATAATACCTACCTCACAGGGTTGTTGTAGGGATCAAATGAGATCCCCTCTGGGCATCACTTTGTAAACTACCATTATTACTAATTTCTGAAAAGTGGGCTTGTACTGACCCTTCATGAATTTGACCCAGATAAAAAAGTGAGGTATTTCTTATGCTGGTTTCTTTCCCACCTCTACTGTTTTGCAATTCAGACAATGTAAAGCAAACTCCCCAGTCTTTCAGTCTTCCTATTTATTTTGATTATGGTCTTTAATAATGCTGAAAAGCATGCCAAGCCAATATGGCTATTGAGGAAATGAGAGCTATGTGTTTTATGGTTGGGATGTGACTAGTAATATAGTTAAGAGGAAAGTTACTCTTCTGCTAAGCAGCTGGGTATACCATATTTCATCTATCTATAGTTATTTCCTTCCTTCTCTAGCTGCGGCACGTGGGGGTGGGTGGTTCAGAATGCCATCCCTTCAGTAATAAAGATGATGGTTGGTAGGATCCCTAAAGGACTTACCAGTTACATGACTAAAAAAATCCACAGCACAACCCTAGACTGTGAAGAGCATACATAGAGAACAACTGAACAACAGTTCATGTAGTAAAAGATTGTGGGAAGATGGTGACATGTTAGGACCTAGAGAAGCCCTGACCTACAAGCACCCCTCAGTAAAGCTCTAAACATGCACAGGAATGAACAATGGCAGAGAAACCCAAAGAAAATCAGCCAAAGAAAACTTCTAGTTAGTAGAAGAGTGGACAAAAGATTCCTAGGATCCTACAGAAACAAGAACTGAGATGAGCTTGGGTTAGTGAAGGGTAACATGTTTCTGTCCCATTGTAGGAAATGGGGCTATCACAGAGCCCAGTGTTGTGAGAGGGGACCCCGGGGCCTCATCTCCATTTGTGGTAGGACACAGGGTTAGAGACAGCATCTAGGGGACCCACCTTCCCATCAGTGAGGGTCCCAAGCACTTCACTTTCACCAGAACGAGATAGAACAAAATCACCCAAATATACCCATTTACACACACAAACACTATGGTAAAGAAGAAAGGTCTGGGGACTTTAGTGAATGACAAACTCCATATAAGTCAGTCGTGACTAATATCAATGATAGTTCTTTTTTATTGGATGGGGGAAGGAAAGCAACTGGGTTAAGTGACTTGCCCACGGTCACACAGCTAGTAAGTGTCAAGTCAAGTGTCTAAGGCTGCATTTGAACTCAGGTCCTCCTGACTCCAGGGCCAGTGCTCCACCCAGCTGTCCACTAGAGATAGTTCTGAAACATCTCACCGTTCTCTGCTCTCTACACTCTCGTTCTCAGCAAACTCCATGCTGCGCAGTCTTTATTTGAGCTATCATCTGTGCCTCAGGACCTCCTGGCTCCAGTATGCCGAATCTGGCCTGATCTTACTTGGATCTGTGCCTCTGCAGCACTTCTAGGACTCTTGATATTACGCCGTCTCTCCCTCCTGATCCCCTTTTTAATATTCTCTTTCTTTGTTTGAGTATAAACTCCTTGAAGAGAGGTACTATCTTTCCTGCTTGTATTTATCCCCCCAGGGCTTAGGACTGAGCCTGGCACAGAGTAAGTATTTTACTTGTCCATTAGTACTGCCTTCCTCTTACCAACTGGTTGGAATATTAAAATATTGTTTTAACAAATCTTCTCCCATCACATTTTATCTCCCTAATTTGTGCTTCATTCCACTGCCAGAATAATCTTGAGAAGTGTGGTGTAAGTCACAGAAAGGGTGTAAGACTTAGTAAACACCTGGGTTTGAATCCTTCTGCTAATTACTGGCTACAACCATGGGCAGCTAGGTGATGCAGTGAACAGAGTGCTAGGCTTAGAATTAAGAGGACTCATCTTTCTGGGTTCAAATTCAGCCTCAGACACTTAGCAGCTGTGTGACCCTGGGCAGGTCACTTAACTGTATTTTCTTCAGTTCCTCATCTATAGAATGAGTTGGAGAAGCAAACGACAAACCACCATAGTATCTTTGCCAAGAAAACCCCAAATGAGGTCACTAAGAGTCAGATATGACCGAGCAACAATGGCAACAAATAGCTGGAATCATGGACAAATTACTTACACTTTCTGGCAGTATTTTCATTTGAAAAGTGGGGCTAATATCTGTAGTGAGTGGCTATATCGTAGGATTTTTTGAGGCTTAAATGAGAGAAAGTACTTAGAGTGGTTTGTAAACCTTTTAAATGCTACATTAAATAGTAACTATTATTATAATACATTGACCTATTCATGTTGCTCCTTTACTCAAAACTCAAATTGCTCCCTATTGCCTGTGATGTAAAGCTCACTTCTCTGCTTGGTATTCAAAGCCTTCCACAGTTTGATATTATTCTACCTTTCTGGTCTTGTCTCATACTTCTTTTCACACACTTTCAGCTCCAGTCAAGCTGAATGACTGTTCACTGAAATGCCTACTGTATTTTCTCTTACCTCTGTGACTTGGCACAGTCTGTCCCTGGTGGTTTCAAGGTTCCACCTTCTCCTTACCATTGAATCCCTCCTTACCTATTCTTCAAAGCCTAATCATGTCTTCTGTGAAGGCTTCTCTGATCCACCTCATTCTGTAATAAAGTCTTTTTTCCCTTAAGCTTCACATAACACTTCATTTTGTACCATCTAAACAATTTTTGCTACATGGAACTATGAATAACAGGTGTCTGATATTTCCAACTAGGTATTAAGCTCTTTGAGAACAAAGATCAAACCTTAAACTGTTTATCTCCCTCTGGACCTCAGATGGTACTTTGTGCTCAATAGGTACTTAAATGTTTGTGTTGTTGAACTGAATTGAATAAACTGTTTCTGAAGGAGAGTAGGAAGGAATGTCAAAAGTGTGTGCTACAAAGGAAATCAGGTGCCTCAGTGCCTAGCTAAGGTATTTACCTGGAGCCAGGAAGCCCTTGGTTCTAATCCTGTCTCTAAAGCTTTTTAGCCTGGTGACCAGGATCAAGCCACTTAACCTTGTGAGACCCCTGTCTTTGAAATGGGAATAACGACAGTTGTAATTACTTCTTAGAATTGCTGTGAGGACCAAATGAGACAGTGTACATGTGGTAGGTGTGCCTTGGTAGGAGGGAGGGGCAGTTCTGCTTTTAGTAGACTGTCCCATGGAGCATGTGTGTGCAGAGTGTAGTCTTCACTGTGATTCTGTCTCTGAGGGGGTTAAAACTGAGATGGGGTTCTCAGAGGAGGGAGCTCTGATTCCCAAAACCATACCATGGAAGACTGACCCTTCCTAGGGCTTATCTGTGTTTGATCAAGGGACATATAAATCATGGCATCTGCTTATATACTCTCTTGTTTATGGGAAACTTTCATATACCTAGGGAATATGACTATAATACAGTTCTCTTATTTTTGGGAAGCCCAGATAAGAACCAAACCCTTCCCTGCCCAAGTCATGCTAAAACAAAGATGTCTCCCATTTTATTTTTTGGATTTTTGGAGGGAGAAGGTAGGGCAGTTGAGGTTAAGTGACTTGCCCAAGGTTGGTTTTTTGTTGTGTTTTTGTGTTCTGTCTGAGGCCAAATTTGAACTCAGGTCCTCCTGATTCCTGGGCTAGTGCTCTATTCACTGCACTACCTAGCTCCCCCAATGTCTCCCATTTCTTAAAAGAATCAAACCTTCTTCCCAAATATTTCCCCACTGCCATTGCTCACCACACTGGACAAAGATTTGCTGCCACTTGATTTTTATTTATACAACATTGGGTAAGAAACTCATAAGTAATGCCAGTGGCGACAAACGAATGGGGAAGAAATCATTTGTGAGGAAACAACTGCCTAAGTTTCCTTCTGTGGGGAACAGAAATATCTTCTTTCCAAGCTTCACCATCTCCCAAAGAGAGACCAGAAAGACGTTACTGGATCCCCTTTATTCCCAAGCTTAATGGACATACAACTTTGAGTTAAGTTCCATATACGGAGCAAAGTATGCTCTGATGTCTTAGCACATCCATCATCATCGGTCCTTGGCAAGGAGAATATGGTGCAGGAAAGAAGTTGTTCCTCAGCTTCAACTCATCTTTCACAATAGGAACTCACATGGTTCCTGTCTTGGGAGGTGGTAGGTGGAAGTGGGTAATTATATCTGAGATGGAGCTGTGTGGGATAAAGACTCAAAAGACCCTTACCCAAATAAAACCCAGAGGTTTATCCAGGTAGAAACAGAAGCTCTTTATTCTAAAGACAAGTCTTGCCAGAGTTAGGCATCACCTATTCCAGACAGGCCTGGTACAGGGAGGTACCCAACAAGAGTCAAGTAAGCAGTTACATACCCTTACACAAAAAATTCTATGAAAAACCCCCAAATCCCCAGGTCCTCTCCCATCATCCCTCCCCTAAAGCTGGACCATCAGCCCATTGGTGAGGTTGGATGGCCTCACAGTCTATGCAAGAACCCAGAAAAATCCCTCATACCCAATACACAGACATATAACTATGATTATCCATATTTAGTAGAAGGGGGCAGTCACGAGCCCCTTACAGGAAAAAGGGAGGGGGAGAAGGGGCATACCACCTGATTTCAGATTTACAAGAACATGAAACTTAGGCCTAAAGAGGTCTAAGACGTAGCTCAAGTTTGGTGACTGTCTCTTTCATTTTATGAGAATGCTTTTACTCATCTCGCTCAGAGCCAAGGGCATGCTCCCTATCTGATTTCCTTCTCCACTCAACCTACCTTCCACTTTGCACCCAAGATGGATGCTCTTCCTATTTCTTTCTCCTAGAATTATCTCATACAAATTTCATGTTACCAAAACTGGTGAATCCTGGGAAAAGACCTTGCTTCATTTTTTGCCATTTCTGGAATCCAGTGTCCCTAAGGCCATAGTATCAAGAGAAGTGCTTCATATATAGAATACGTCACAAACATTAAAGTGTTATGAATATCTGCTATCATTATTTGCTAGACTGTGACATATTTGGCTATGTATGTGTGGATGTACATGCATTTGTATATATGTTTATGTATATGTCATTTTTCTTTGGCTTGTTGCTACCAATTCTGTTTCAGCACACAATTCAGAAAAGAGCTGTTGAAACTCCATGTCAGCCTCTGTCTAGTTTATTGCTTTTTTTCTGTTTTTCTAATGCCTAGCAAAATGCAATTGGATTGTTCCTCTTTGGTCCAATTTGCAGAGAGTAGGCTATCTCACAATCATTCCTGCATATTGGATTCAGTCTTGGATGTGTTGAAGTTATAAAAGTAACAATCATATAAATTATTCAAACAGGCCCTTGATTCCACTTGCTTCCATGACATTTAGTTTATAATGCTTGGGTGTTGAAGCAGGCAGTGGAGAATGGTCATTGACCAAGGGCCACTAGTCCCAGAGAGGTTGAAAAGAAAGCTAATGAGTCCAAGGAGATATTTTGAGCCCTGACTTGGGGTCTCTTTGTGCATTGCCTTTTCTGGGATCATGTGAAAGAATAATTTTTGGCTTTTTTGATGCTTTTTAATGTCAAAAACAGAAGCCGTGAGAAGCAAAGTGGCTGGTATGTATAGGGCTTGATGAATATTTATGCATTGATTGACTGATATTAGAAAGAGAGTCAACCAGGAAGCCTAGAGTTTCAGTCCTATCTCTGTTCTTACCAGGGGACATTAGGCCTGGGCCAGTCCCTTAACTTAAAAAAAAATTTTTTTTGGAGAGTAGGGCAGTTGGGATTAAGTGACCAGCTAGTTTTTGTGTTAAGTGTCTGAGGTTGGATTTGAACTCAGGTCCTTCTGACTCCAGAGACGCCACTCTATCCCTTAACTTCTTAAAGTACCAGCTAACACTGAGACTGTGTGACGCAGAGCAGTTGCAAGCTCTTTATTGGTGGAGAGAATTTGCTTTCCTGGAGTGCCCTATGCCATTGAAATTATAGCCCCAGCCTCTCCTCCAATACCCCCCTCCACTCCCACCCCCACCCTAAAAAAGTAAAGAACAACAAGAAAAGAAGCAACGTGGTTTACAAGGCTGTGCTTGGAATTGGAGACCTGACCTCTGTATTTACTGTTTAGTTGTTGATAAGTCATTTAACCTATTTTTGTGTTCGATAAATCCCTAGAAAATATCAATAACCTTGAGGTGAATTAAATCTGTATTAGTGAAAACAAAAGTTAAAACCTTGATCACCGTTCCCCAGCTACAATAAATCACTTCCTAATGACTCTCCCCACTTCTATTCTACTTCCTCTTCCATCCAATCTCCACAGAGCTGCTGAAAAGATTTTTCCAAGACAAAGGTCTCAGCCTGACACTCTACTGTCCAAAAACCTTCTGTGGCTTCCAAATGTAAACTCTTCCGCCTACCAAGAAGCTTCTCCATATCTGGTTCCCACTTACCTTTCTCTTGACCCATACCCTACTTTGTACATTCTATGTTTTATCCAAATTGCACAAGGAATAACTCTCCAAAATTGTTATTCCATCGCCTTGTCTCCATCCTTTCTGAGAGAGGCCATCCTCCCTCCACACCTGAAATGTCCCACTTTAAACTTTGCCTTTCATGTACTCATCTACTTTCAAGACTCTGCTCAGTAATTTCTTTTTTTCCATAAAACCTTTCCCAGGTCTTAGTGCCTTCTATTTTTTCCTATTATTCTATGTAATATAGGCATATGCATTTTATACTTTCTATCATAAGAAAATGAAAGATTTTTGAGGAAAGGAATTATTCTATATGTTGATTTTGTGCTCCAATGCCCAGCATTGTACCTTACACAAAACAGATGCTTCATCAGTACTGGTGGAATTGAATTAATGGTCAAACTTCCTCCTGACTTCTTCCCCCCACACCCCTCAATGATGATGCCCTTTTTCTCTTTCTAGGTACTTATGCCTCCCTGCCTTTTTTTCTGTCCTTTCATCAAAACTCATTTTCATAATAATCATTCATGGTAGGAATTTAAGGAATTAAAGGAACAATTTTACCTATTATGCTCCCCCAAGAGCATTTAAGTAGAGATTAGAATCTTCATTTAAGGAATAAAGCCCTGAAAGTGATGCTTCTTCTATCAGTATGAAGCAGGTGGAGGTGATACATTTAGCATCTCTGGGTCATAGTTTCCTCATCTGTAAAATTGCTTTTGTTGTTGTATAATTCTTTGTGATCCCATTTGGAGTTTTCTTGGCAAAGATACTAGAGTGATTCGCTATTTCCTTCTTCAGCTCATTTTACAGATGAGAAAACTGAGGCAAACAGGGATAAGTGACTTGCCCAGCTAGGTAGTGTCTGAGACCAGACTAGAATTCAGAAGACGAATTTTTCTGACTCCAGTTCTGACACTGTACCCATCTGTAAAATAGGGATAAGAGTTTAAACTAGATTAGATGACCTGAAAGGTATTTTCCAGATTTAATATTCTATAAAGTTTTTTGTGGAGGAGTGAGAGGCTTGGGGTTTGACCAGTAGTCATGCAACTGTGCAATCAGACCAAATTATGAATTAATTGTACTCATTCTTAGTGATCCTCTCAGTCTTCCCATAATTTGAATTCAAAGCACAGTGGATTTTTTTGGGTGCTTTTGTTTGTTTTTATTTCTGTTTTTACTTTTTAGCAGTTTGGATCAAAGGAAATACTCGTATATTTACCTAATCCTCAGGAATTATTGGTCGTGGTTGTCAATGATATTACTATATATACTCCCTTGGATCTAGAGGTAAAATTTCTGAATACTTAAGTCATCTGGAACACTTCTATGAACTTGGAAGCAAGTGGAAAAAAGTTTCTGAAACCTGAAAGAGCTTACAAAGTCCAAGTACTTCCCTTCAGAAGATGAAGTCACAAGCCCTCACTCAGTATTTCGAAGATTTATTTCATATAGAATTCTAACAAACTTGGGTTGTCTGTTGCATGGCAAAAATGTTTTTCTCTCTGTATGCTACTCCCTTTAATGACTGTTTTAAACCTCTTCCTCAAGCCCTCAATGACTTCACCACCACCTCTATTAGTGAATGTCCTTGCCTTCTGCCTTTCTGAGAATATAAAAAGTATCTACCATGAGCTCCTTCTTCTCCCATACACCATTGGTCAAAACCACTACATTTTTGTCGAACCTTTTATAATCACGAGGCAACTTTTCTTGCCAAAGTCAATCTTTCTACCTGACAATTAATTCGTTCTCCTTTTGGATTTACTGATCCATGTATTATTCTCTCTCTTGTCCATGATCTCTTCCCTATGAACTAGCTCGGGGGTTCTCAACCTGTGGGTCATGACCCCTTTGGGGTCAAACGACCCAGTCACAGGGGTTGCCTAAAACCATCGAAAAATATTTCTGATGGTCTTAGGAACCTCCTCTATCATTCTCCAGGTGGGTCTGCCTACATGCAGACATGCCCACATACGACTATTAAAGGGTCGTGGCATTAGGAAGGTTGAGAATCACTGCTAGCTCTTTATCCACTGTTTACAAACATGGGGTAGGTAGCTAAACGCATCATCTCCATTTTATGGATGTTCAGTGAGGTTAAGTGAATTACCTAAGATCCACAACTAATAAATGCCGACTTAAAGCAAAGGTTTCTTTGGACTCCAGGTTTAATGTCCTTTTGTTGGCATTCTATTCTATTTCTTTAAACATGGGGAGAATAGTAGGTTGTAGAGTTTCTCACCCAAGACTCACAACTCTCAAGAGATTGGGACGCATAAAGATGGAAAATGGAGAGGCACATCTAAATATTGTGGTTCATTGGAGGAGCAGCTGATAGGATTGAATGCCCTGGAATTTAAGTGAGGAAACCAGAAAGGTGGCAGGGGTAGGTATGAAAATCAGTAGTGATAGAAAATGATGCATAAAATAAAGGGAGAGCATAAAATGGATGAGCAGAGAATGTGCTGATTGTCAATGGTGCTTCTTAGATGAATTGTTGAGAAGAAACCAGGAGATTAGGAGACCTAGCCTTAGGTCTCAGATTACAGAATCTAAGAGATGCAAAGAACTTCAACAGTCAATTCACGATGGACCAAAAGAACCCTTTTTACAACATTTGCAATAAATATTCATTCAGCATCTCCTTCAAAGTATTCAGTGAGGAAGCCAGCCTGCTCCACTCCAGGATGATGCAAATGGTTGAGAAGCTTTTCCTCACCTTAAGCCTAAATCCACCCCTCCGCAGCTTCTACCCTCTGTAGAAAGGGTAGAAAAAACCAAACCAAGTCTAATCATTCTTCCTTCCATTTGTTAGTTGTTCAAATATGAAAGACAGCCATTTGGTCAGTGGTCAGTGTCCCTCCTAAAACATGGTCCCGAGGATAATAGTCTGGATGTTGTCTCAGATATTCCTATACTTTACTCCTCTTAATGCGCCTCAAATGACAGTTGCTCTTTAGGCTGCCATGTCACACTGTTGACACATTAAACTTGCAATTCGCTAAAATCCTGTCTTTTCATAATAAGAGTTATTTTTTATCTATACTTCTTCGCTTCCTATGTCTCTTAACCTTAAAAAAACACCCATGTGCAGGATGTTAAGATGAGATTTAATAGGGACAGATAACGTTTTGTTCAGCCCGTTGTTCAAAGCTTTCAAGATCTTTTTGGATCCAGACTCTGTCATCCAATAGGGTAAACATCACTCTAAGAGTTTGGTCATTGCAAAATTTGATGAGCATTCCATCTATGCTTTTATCCAAGTTATTAATAAAAATATTGAACAGCACATACTTGAGGACAGATTCCCTTTGACATTCCACTAAAACTATCTCTTCAATTCAGGGATTCTTAACTTGAGATGTGTAGATAGATTTCAAGGGACCTGTGAACTTAGATGGAGAAAATTACATATTTATTTTCACTAACCTACAGTTAAAATTTAACATTTCCTTCAATTATGGATTAAAAAAACATTCTAAGAAAAAATCCATAGGATTTACCAGACTACCATAGTGCCAAGACACGGTACAAAGACCCCCAATTCTACTTTGACGTTGACCAATTAGTGACTGCTCTTTTAATCTGAAAAGTCAATCAGTTTCCAAATATTTCCCCCCACTCTCATCTTCCCTATAGCTCTTTGGCTTACCCAGAATTTTAATGGCAGAAAATTGGTCAAATATCCTCCTTCCTGTTATCATTTTGGTGTGAGTGAGGGTTATCCACAGGTGCCTATGTTGTTCAGATTGCATAGCTTATTCTGCTTTAGCATCCCTAAAGAGTGTGAACCAATAGGAGGAAGTCAGTGAGGACGAAACTATGAAGTCAGTTCCATTTGAGGAGCTCCTGTCTGAATTGTTACCGCTGAGATTGTTTCCGATTTCCTCTCCCCAGAGAAGAGGGTGCAGAGACATAGAGCTTGCCAGGATGACTTTGTCTGATTCTGTCTGGTGGTGGGAGATGAGAATACGAAGTACCTTTTCTGCATTATGCCTCCACCAAAAGTTTCCACAGCATGTTTTTGGGATGTATGATGAGGTGGCAGCTTTGAAAACTCAGACTCTAAACCAATTAGGCTTCTTTTCTAAAAATATGTGAGACACGGATAGCTAGTCCACATTCTATTTAGCAAAAACAAACAAAAACAGCCAATTTTTTGTTAGCAAAGTGCCCCCCCAAAGAAGCTTAAAAATCATTACACTTTGATTCTTTTTATATTCCCATAATTTGAAAAAGTTACAACTAGCTGTTGTTTTCTGAAGTCAAACAATTGCCTTCCCTTTGATTTTCACTGTAGTTATAGAAACCACAATTCTTTTTTCTGTTTCTTTTACTGAGAAGTTTATGGAGGGTCAAGAGGTAGCTTTTGACTTAACGATCCCTTTCCTGGTTTATGGAGCCATTGTTTTGTCTGCTTAATGCCTGGTAGCCTGTGGATCTTCCATAATGATACCTGATAACCAGCTACTGTCTGAGCAGTCTGTAGGACAAAGTCTATCGTATAAGCTTACACTTAAGCAGCAAAAAGAGATTATACAGGACCTTAGTATAAGGGTGTCCAAATCCCATGCATTGGCCATTTGGCCTGCAGACAAAACTCTAGAGTACCTCCTAAAACAAATTAAAATGTTATTGGGAAAAGTTTAACCAAATAAATAAAATACAATATAACCTTGCTAATGTTAGTTTGTGGTTTTCTCAGTCAGATGTAGCTTACAGGGACCATTTCTATTTGAATTGGATATCATTGTCATAGGATTTAGGGAGAAGAAAATATGGAGAAAATAAAAAAAAACAGACCCCAAACCTTCACTTATTTTGGGGATGATGACAAACTATCCTTTGAATTTACAAAGTCTGGAATGAAAAGCTTAAGCTAAGTTTCTTTTAAGAGACAGAGTTCATTTAGACCATTTGCCCCATGACAATGTGGTCAATTTAATCATTTAACCAGCAGATTGTTCCCCAGGCCATTGAGATTTGAAGGGTCCTAACAACAAAACCATTGGGGTTCGTATCTGGTTGTCAAGAATATTCTCTCTCAAATGAATCTGTATCCTTGTTGATTAAGGGTTTTCCTCAGAAATGCAGATCACCACTTTTTCATGTCTATATATCCTGTGTAACTTTTTTTTCTTTTTAGCTTTTATAAAAGGATGTTTATTTTGAAGCTATAGCAAGAACAAAAGTACATTTTACTTTAACAACTGGGCACACACTCTCTTCTATCCGACTTTTGTCACTGGGGAAAGGAGATTCAGACAAACACATTTTCTGTAGAGCATAAGTCCCACAACATTCGCATTGTTTCTGTATGAGACCTTGTCTCATTATTGATTGTCTGGGTCCCAAAGATCTCTCCTCAATCTTCTGTTTTTTTTTAAATTTTAATTTATTTTCTTGTTTACATCATTCATTTCCACAAGGTTTTGAGTTACAAATTTTCTCCCCTTCTTGCCCCTACCCCCCAGCACAGAACATTGATCCCACTT
>JAQQSW010011675.1:0-12699 GCA_028646575.1 Pseudocheirus occidentalis | reverse complement strand
TGAAGGAATTATTCTCTTCAGAATGCTTTTGAGATTATTTTTCCATGTGGCAAATTTGAATTTTTAAGGTGTTCTTCTCCTCATTGGCTTTCTGGGCCTCTTTTGTCATTTGAGTTAATCTGTTTTTTAAGGTGTTATTCTCTTCAGTCAGGTTGTTGACTCTTTCTTGCATCATTCTCATTTCTCTTCCCAATTTTTCCTCTACTTCTCCTATTTGATTTTCAAAGTCCTTTTTAAGTCAATCTATGGCTTGTAGGCAATCTTCATGTTTCTTGGAAGCATTTGGTGTGGGAGTCCTGACTGTGTTGTCTTCCTCCAGCTCCATGCTTTGATCCTTTTTGTCCCCCAAAAAAGGATTCTAGAGTTTTATTGCTGTTCTTAATTTGCTTCCTTCTCCTCATATTGGCCAGTCAATTAATTGCTTGATGTTTTACATCTGTGGAACTCTGCTTCTAGGGGAGAAAGCTCTGTTCCAAATTGCTGGGATTTTCAAAGCTGCCAGAGCTATTAGGGTGATGCTGCAGCCTCCAGCAGCTTTGGCTCACTGAAAATGCACCCCCAGGACCACCACCCGAGATCACAATCCAGATCCAGGCTGCTCAACACAAGAGCCCTTGGCCTTTGATCAATCTCTTAGGCCCCCTTGCCTTCTGCAGGCCAGGAGCTCTGAAGCAACTGGGTTGGGCTGCTTTCTTGCCCTGGGGGCAGTTTGACTGGACCACTTTTTCCCCCCCAAATTTAGCTTGAATTCCACTGACCTTTTTCTTAGTCTTATTTTTCCTGGCTTGATAAATGTGGAGACTACTCAAGGTGCTGCTGATCCACTCTGCTGTAGATTCCAGCTGCGGCTTCTCCCAACTGCCCTGGGGCCAGGCCTTTTTGGCTGGGCTGGCCTTGGCTCCCAGTCTGCTGTGATGAGCCCCACCTGCCAAGCTGCCTTCAGCAAGAGATGTGTTTTCTGTAGTTTTGTGAGTTTTGGAGCCCTGACATTTGTTTAGAGTCTTATTTTCTGGGTATTTAAGGTGACCGTGTGGGAGCTGCAAAACTTTGCTGCTTCTACGCCCCCTCCATCCCTGTTGTTATTATTGGAACTAGAACCCAGATCCCTGACTCCTCTATACACTTCAGTGGCTGCTCTTTTCTATTCCCAACCTATGCTACATTTTTTCATGATGAATTTTAGCTGGGCCATTTTTTCCATTAGGTGCTAGATTTTGGTTTATTCACATTCAGCTCTTTGAAGTTTTGAGAAAGATACTCAAAATCATCTCAAAAGAAAAGACATCACATTGTCATAGTGGGAAAAAGTGATAGATGCACCAGGAAGTTAAAACCTGAAGTTTAACATTATTATAGACACTATTTATACCCCTGCAAGAGCCCCACAAGTCAGAAATCCCTGTCATTGCTAAAGAATCAGTCAGTCTTTGGTTAGGTTAACATTTACACATAAACCTGCTGATCTCACCTGGAAACATCCAGACCCAGAGGGAGTCACATCTGGAGCCCAGACTTGTTTGTGCTTAAAAATTTACTACAGAAGCTATAAGATGAGACAAGCTTTCGACGAAACTTCCAACTTCTGCTTCCACAATCCACAGGGTGCCTTCAGGGGGGCCAAATGGGGCAGCTGATTTACAAGTGGGTTGTATCTTTCCTTCCAGTAGGTCAAACAATGTGAAAGTAACCTGCCTGCCTCAGATACTTAACACAAAATCTAGCCATGTGACTTTTGGCAAGTCATTTAACACCAACTGCCCTCCAAAAAATAAGGCAAAAAAAGAAGAAAGTAACCTGTCCCCGCCGGGGATACAGGAGATGGAGGAGGTGGGGGCAGGTGTAGCACTGGTATATAGCAGTCATAAGGTCAGATGGGGAGGCCCTCTATTACCAGAGTCAGAATAAGGTGCTTCCCCCCGGTAACTACTCTGAAAATTATTAAACCTGCCATGAAAATGACTGTCCATACCTGTCTGTGGATGCCGACACTAAAAAAACAATCTGTGAATCGCCTTAAAGGAAATGTCAGCGTGTTTAAAATTTCTTCTTTCTCTCCAAATTACATTTCCACAGGCCTGTGAGTGTGTTTGTGATAAGTGGGTCAGCTCTAGGACCAAAGACCGGAGAGGACTGAGGACAGTCTGGAAGTATGTCTGGAAGCAGAGTCAGAAGCAGAACCAAGAAATCAGCGGGGTATATACAATTTACTTACTTAACCCTGTTTGCCTCAGTTTCCTGATTTGTTAAATGAACTGGAGAATGAAATGGCAAATGACTCCAGTATCTTTGCCAAGAAAATCCCAAAAAGGGGTCACAAAGAGTCAAACACAACTGAAAAATGCCTAAACAAAAATACAGTTTGTGGTCCTAAGCACAAAAGAAAGAGTAATGGGTTTGGAATTTGGGGGATGTGGGTTTGAACCCTGCCTTTGTCACTTACTACCTGTGTGACCTCGGACCTTCCTAGACGTCACCTTCTATGATGCACAAAGAGAGGATCAGACAAGACTGAACTTAATTTCAGGGGCTCCAGGAACTTAGAGGGGGAAAATGTCATCTTAACTTTCAGTAACCTCTAACTGCAATTAGGCATTTCCTTCTATTAGGAACGTAGGTAACAACATGTAGACGTCCACAGACTTCATCAGACTGCCAAGGGGGTCTGTGACTCTCACAAAGAAAGGTTAAGAATCTTTGGACTCAATGATCTCAAAGATTCCTTTGAAGTTCTGAAGTTTAGTCTGTGATTTGTATGAGCTTTAGAGAACTTTTTAAAAACTTTCCTTTGAGGTTGAGGTCTATGCCTATAGTGCTTCATGGAAACCTATTCCCAAGAAATGTCTCCCCCTCCTTTCTCAGAAATGGAGGATGCTGAGTAACTATCAGGAACTAAGTGGGCTGTCTGGCCTTAGACATCCAGATCTTGTACACGAAGGCACACCGAGCTTGCAGGAAGCACAAACAGTGAAGTCCTTCAGTTGGGAGTTTGGGGGTAGCCAAAACACAATAAAAGTTCACATTTATGATTTACCAAAAATAAAAAAGCTTCATATGTGTTATCCCTTTTAAAGCTCACAACAACTCTGTGAGGTAAGTGGTACAAATGTGATTATGATCCCACTTTAACACGTAACATTGTCTGCATGTTGCCAAGATCATGACACTGGAGATGGAGAGATGTCTCTTGGTTTGGAGCAGGGGTGGGGAACCTCCTACCTTGAAGCCACATATGGTCCTCTAGGTCCTCAAGTGTGACCCTTTGCCTGAATCCAAAGTTATTTGTTCTATGAAATTCTGATTTATCAAAAGTCATACATGATGGCCTAAAGGACCGCATGTGGCCTTGAGGCTACAGGTTTGGGGTATCACCTCCCTTCTCACTGGGGTAGGACTGTGACTGCAAACTAACCCCTCTAGTACTAACAGATGATGGGGAAGGGAAGGGAAGCACTGGAGTGTGTCAGGAATAGCAGTAGGGGATACTCAGGAAGCTAGAGAGAGCAGTCTCCATGGAAGTAAGCCAGGAACAAGGAGGGTGCCAGTGCTGGACTCCAGGGCCCAGGTCTGTCTGGACATACCCTTCCTGCTTTACTGACACCCGTAGAGAGGGCAAGGCCCAAGGTGTTGATGCTCTTCTCTGCCTCTCCCCTCCCCAGCTTCAGAGGGAGCCTGTGTCTTAGGAGGGAAGGCAGCTCCGCTTCTTAGAAACAGACACCTCTCTATTCATTTCATCTCATGCACTGGCACTTGTGTCAACCATAGTTAGCCACTGCATTGGTAATCTAACCTTAAACCCAATGGAGAAAGGCAATTGGAGAAACCTCGGAAAGACAGAAGGCGAGGAAAAGAGCCTTGGCGTTGTGGTTACTGACACATATAAATCGTCTTCTTCCTTCAGTTCTGGCACTTGTCTGGTTCCCTGAATATTTGTACGGATTTAATTTTTTTCAATTTATTGATATCTTGCTTTTGGTGTAGTAGATAAAGAGCTGGATCCAGAGTCAGGAAGACTCACCATCCTGAGTTCAAATTTGGCCCCAGACACTTGCTACCTGTGTGACCCTGGATAAGTCACTTAATCTTGTTATAGCCTCTGCTATAAAATGAGCTAGAGAAAGAAATATCAAATCACTGAAGTATTATTTCCAACAAAACCCCAAATGGGGCCACAAAGAGTTGGAAATGACTGAAAATGACAACAACAAATCTAGTTTTTCTATCACCTCCATTTCCAAATAGAACCCACTCCCAGACCACCTGAACAACCATCCCTTATAATAAAGAAGAAAAAATGTGTGTGGGGGGGGCAGGAAGTAGTTCATCAAAATTCACCAGCATTTCAGTCAAGTCCAGTATGATATTTAGAGCTCTATATCCGTATTTCCTGCCTCTGTAAAGAAGAAAGGGATGTCTGCGTGGAAGCTTTGGGGTTCCTCTGTCTTGGGGAACTTGTGTTTTAGTCCTAGACCAGTGCTATTGGGCTTCTGATCCATTACTTGCATCCTAACTCAAAGCTGCTACCTCACCTGCTCTGATCCATAACAACCTCCATATTTCCAGGTCCAGTTCCCCACCTGGGACTGCCAAATTACAGTCACCCACACCCACAGTGATATACTCAGTATTCCTGCTACATGCAGTGGATATTCACTGAACCCATTTTTATCCCTTTTAATCAGTCCCAGGAATTGCCAGAGAAGAGAGATGAATCAGCCTCAGATGAATTGCCTTGTGATAGCTGTGGATCTGGAGGAGGGCAGGCAAATTGTGTATTTGTATATCTATGTATGTTGGGGGTGGCGTGCAGTTGGCTGAAGAAGAGAGAGCTCAAGGGATTAGCCCGGGAAACAAATGAATGATCTCAGGGTAGTGGCTCTATGATAGGGCTGGGGCCACAGTCAAGAGTGACACTGCTGTTCTCCATGCTGGTCATAAACAAGACTCTCCATGTCCCTCTGCTCCAGGCATTTTCTCTGACCAGCCCTCATACCTAAAATGCTCTGTCCCCTTCTCTCTGCCTACTGCCTTCCCTGGCTTCCTTTAAGTTTTGAGTAAAACCCCACCTCCTACAGGAAGGTTTTCTCAACCTCTCTTAAATCTAGTACTCCCTTCCTAATTATTTCCAATTTTTCCTGTATAAAGCATGTTTCTACATGTTCATTTGCTTTTTGTCTCTCATTAGATGGCAAGCTGCCTGAAAGCAGGGACAGTCTTTTTCCTCTGTTCATAGTCCTAGTGTCTAGCAGGGTATCTGGCAGATAGGAAGCATTAGTAAATGTTCATTAAATTTATAGCAGCTCTTTGTGTGGTGGCTAAGAATTGGCCATAAAAGGGCTATGCACCAATGAGGGAATGGCTAAACAAGCTGTGGTATGTGATTGTGATGGAATATTATTGTGCTATAAGAAATGACGAACAGGATGATTTCAGAAAAATCTTGAAAGACTTACACAAACTGATGCAAAGTGAAGTGAGCAGAACCAGGAAAGAGTTGTGCAATGCTACACAATGAAGAACTCTGAATGACTTGGTTATTTTCAGAAATACAATGATCCAAGACAATCCCAAAGGACTGATGATGAAGCCTGCTATCCACCTCCAGAGGAAGAACTGATATTGTTTGAACGCAAACTGAAATGTGTTATTTTTCACTTTTTTTCATTCTTTTTCTTTTATTTTAGTCTTCTTGTACAAAATGACTAATACAGAAATGTTTTATAGGATTGCACATGTATAACCTATATTCAATTGCTTGCCATCTCAGGGAGGGAAGGATAAAATTTGGAACTCAAAATTTTAAAAAGTTTTTAAAAATTGTTTTAACATGTAATTTGGGGGGAAATAAAATATTATATGATGGAGTGCTTATGCTTAGACACCAGCCCTAGGACTACATCATTCCTGAGCCCAAAGACCATGTCTCTGGCAATGATACATGAGTGGGCCCCAGTGAGACGAACTGTCTCTCCCTGTTTCAAGAACAAGCTGACCTCTGTAGAATTTCCCTTGTATGAACAAAACTATCTTCTACCAGCAGAACTATTATGTACTAATTTCCACAGTTACCATCTACAATCTAGAGGTCAAGCTATACATATCAGTACCCAAGGTTATCTTGCCATAAACATACATGTACAAATGAATAGACCCCTTAGAAGCCCCTCTCCCAGGGTTTCCAATAATTAATGACACCTGCACCCAATGTGCAGAAGCCATATGTTCACCACCTAATTAGCATGCTTTCCACACAATTCACTGAACTTTTTCAATATAAGCTTCAGTATCACTTCTGTTAGGTTGGGAGTTCCCTAAAAGAGCTTTGCCTACTATACAGAGTTACAATAAACCTTTTGCCACTTGACTGGAAGACTGAGTCTGCAAATTCTTTCCAGACAACTCCACCCTGAACCTCATTTTTTGGGGGTCCCTATACCCCTAAACCACATTGTTATATGTTTAAAATATTTATGGACTGAGATACACAAAAGTAGGTTAGAAATGGCATAGGTCAGGACTCCTAAGTAGTCCAGCAAGCATGAAAAGTCAAAATACACAATAGGTGTGGAATAGAGGAAAGGTCAAAACATAGAGAAGGAGTTTGGGTAACATGTATGAAACACCAGAATGAAGCCTAATCACTTAATAGAGAGAGCAAGGGCTAATCCACAAGTGTGACCCATGTGACTCAAGGTGGGGCTAAGTGGGGGCACCTGGCTACAATAGGAAATCTAGGGGGAGAGAAGAGAATAGTTATAGACAGAGACTTCCTCACTCAGGTAGGTCTTGATTATAGAATGTTTGGAACAGCCTTATATTCATTGCAATGAAATGAATGCCTTGATGGCAGATCCGGCTGATTAAGAGTTAGAACATGAGATAGAGAGTACAGTATGATGGACAGAGAGTGCCAGGCTTGCAGTCAGGTAGACTCATGTTCCTGATCTGGCCTCAGATACTTAGCAGCTGGAGGATTCTGGGCAAGTCACTCAACCCTTTGCCTATTATAAGAAAATGGCAAAAACTCTACCCATATAAGAAAAGGGCAAACCGTCCAGTATCTCTAGCAAGAAAATCCCAACTGTGTTCACAAAGAGCTGGACACGACTGAAAATGACTGAACCGACACTTACCAGTTGTGTACCCCCCCCCAGAATGTCACCCAACCTCTGACTCAACTTCCTTTCTGAAGAACAAGGAGATTAGACCAGATGTCAGGAAGCTAGTACTGCGCCTGCTGCATCTCCTTAGCGATTAAAAGGCTACTCCGTAGCTGAGGCTATTTCCATGGTAATCCCTTTCACGAGAGCCCCTCTCCAGGTATCTTCCTTCAATCTGTGGCTCTTCACTGGAGTAAATGGGTATTTCCTGCCTGTTTGTCTCTAACCAAGCTCCAACTCACAAGAGGAGGAGAAATCTGTCCCTTCTCTAATGAGCTCCCATATTCAAAGTGTAGCTTTAGTCGATCTGGACACTGCCAAGAGCACCAGTGCAAGAATGGCTGCTGCTGGCCCTGTAGTAGGCTCAGGAGATCACTGAAGATACAGTCACAGGGTTCCAGGTTCAAATTCTGGCTATGTCATTTACTACATATATGACTTTGAACTTTACCCTTTTGGGACCTCAGTTTCCTCAAAAGTAAAATGTGGGTACTGGACTAGATGATCCCTAAAGTCTCTTCTAGTTCCAGATTGAGAATCCCATGAACTAAGAAAGATGGAATGAGCCTCCTCAGGAGCTCTGGTTCTGGCTAAGTCTCAGGTGCCACAACAAAAAGCTCTTTGGGTAATGATGAATATTCTTGGGCTGTCACAGAATAATTAGGGGATATTTTAGGAGGCATTGAAGCTTCAGATTGAATCAGAGGCTCAAAAAAAATGCCACATCACTTAATGTGAGCCCCTCAATAACCCTTTTAGTCTCAACAGGTAATGTTAGATTTTCAAGAGTTAAAGCTGAACCCTTGTGGGTGGGGAAGGAAAATAGTGGTATTCTAGTGGATCCTTTAGGGGCATTAGAAAGGTTTTTGAAAATATACACACATACCTATATGTATATATACATATAAGTATGTATGTGTATGTATATACACATGTATATGTATACATACACATATGTATGCATGTAAGTATGTATAAATAGGTCTCAACTTTGGAGACTGCTGTTAGATCCAGTAGGGTTACAACAAATCTGAAGAAGCATCCACCCTTCTCTACTTGGACCAGATCTAATTTCTCCATGTTGTCAGTGATATGAAACCTTCCACCAGTTTCTCTTTCTTAGAACATCAAAATTCATCTGTATGTTCACCCATCATCTCCTCTTCAGTTCAGAAGAGGAAAGCCTCCTCCTTTCACATTTCTTGATCCCATTACCTCCAATCTTCTCCAGGACCTCATTTCCACTGACTAGATGATCTTTGGTATCTTTGATTTCTTCCTCTAAACTGATCTCTTTTCTTGTCTATAAACATGCTGAGTTTCCTCCATCATAAACAATAAAACTCTATCTTTCAGCTTTCATATCCCTTTAGATCTACCATACCATCTACCTCCTTCTTTTCACTGCCACATTCCTCCAAATGGTTTATACCCCCAGCCTCTACTCCCTACCCACTCACTCCTGCAGTCTGGCTTCTGATACCCCAGTCACCTAAAATTGTTCACTTGCAGGTCGCCAATGACCTCCTGAGCTCCAAACCATAAGGTATTTTTTTTTCTCTTCTCATCTTTCTTGGATTCTCTGCCATGTGCAACACTGACTACCTTCTAAGACACTATAATACTCTAGTTTTTGTTTCCAACAAACTAGTCTTTCTCTCTTCCTTTTATTAGTTCTTTCCCTTTTGATACCTTTAATGTAAATATCGCCCTACAGAAGTTTAAATAGCAATTATTTTGCCCAGGGCAAGCATTTGGGGATAGGAATGGAGAAGTGTCCTTAGGAAGGAAGCTTAAAACCTAGGAACATAAGGTTCTATGAGGAGGAGCAGATAGCAAGGATGTGGTCCCATGGCTACGGAAGAATCTGTGATGGGAATACCAGATCCCATGGTCAGAAACACCCCATGGTCCATCAACTGGGGAATGGCTGAACAAGTTGTGGCATATGAATGTAATGGAATACTATTGTACTGTAAGAAACGATGAGCAGGCTGACTTTAGAAAAACCTGGAAACATTTGCATGAACAGATGTTGAGTGAGATGAGCAAAACCAGGAGAACTCTTTATACAGTAACAGCCACCTTATACGATAACTAACTTTAATAGACTTATCTTTTCTTAGCAATGCAAGGATCTAAGACAACTTTAAAAGACTCATGATGGAAAATGCTGTTGACATCCAGAAAAAAAAAAAACAACAAACTATGGAATCTGAATGCTGATCAAAGTGTATTATTTGCTTTCTCTCTTTTTTCTTTTCTTTTTTTTTTGCATTTCTTCTTTCTCATGGTTTCTCCCATTGGTCCTAATTTTTATATACAACATAATTAATATGAAAATATTGTTTAGTATGAATGTACATGTTGAGCCTATATCAATTTACACACTGTCTCAGGGCAGGGGGAGGGGAAAGATGGGGAGAAAATGTGGAACTTAAAATCTTATTGAAGTGTATGTTGAAAACTAAAAATAAACACACTTTTAAAAAAAAATGAAACACCATAGAGTCATTGCTTAACTGGTTTCAACCAGGGGAAGGAGCAGGTCCAGGCAAAGCATAGTTGGGAAGGCTCTCACCTGGGGTACAGAAGCAAGAGGAAGAAGCTGCTACCTGGTAGCTTCTTGTTTCAGATAATTATCTTCTCTGTCTAGGTACTAAGTTCAAGGTTTTTTTTTCCTACCTGCTGAACTACAAGTGCTGCCCTCTAACTTTTGACATCCTGAGGTAGAGCTTCATTGTCCTACCCCAGTTATAGGTAGCTCTGTTCTTCCAAGGCTTAATCTCCAAGCTTTGACTCCTCTCCTTATTCACTATCCTTTGGCAAATTTATCTGTTACCATATCTATATCCAACACCTCTATGAGGATGATTCCCTCTAAAGAAATACCTTAAACCATAGGTTGAAGACCTCACCTACTCAGCATCCCTTCATAGAACCCACCAAGAAAAATCCAGCTCTGACCCAGGCCTTACTTTCATTGTAATCTGAATCTACATGAACTCTAAATTATAGTGTAAAGTACCATGGTTCCATGACTTAGCTTAGTTCTTTAAATTCAGAGCTCTGCCATAACCGGACCACTTCCTATTCTGTAATCTGGGAGGGTGGATTCTGTCATCCACACTTTCTTTCTATGAGCCAAAATACTATCAATGACCAGTACATATTTTGAGGTGTTTGTAAAAGACAGCATCCAAATTCATATATAATTCGTAAGGTTGAAGGTAATTGGAAGGATGTATTAATAAAGACTACACCCCAACCCCCTATGGTCTCCCCAACTTAGCACTAAGTCTTGAACTAAAGGATCACAAGTCCTCAACTCCCCTCCACCAAAGCTTCTTAGTCTCACAGGAATTAAAATTAAAATTAAAATGGCCTCTTCTCTAGCATTCATCCTGCTGCTCTGAGCTTGTCTTAGCTATGTCTTCAGTTTATAATACTCAGTATATTCTTGCCCATTACCAAGTCTCCTAGTCAATGGTATGTTTTTGTACATTCCTGTGTAGTGATTGCTTAATTCATTACTATTCTTCCTCCACCAAAGGGGAAAGAGGGATAATAGATTTATAATAGATAATAGATTTGTAATAGATTATAATAGATTCATCTTCAAATTTATAAAAGACCCTCCTTCTTATTCCCACCCCAATTTTTCAATTCTGTATCTCTACTCCAATCCTTTCCTGAATTCCAGTTCTTATTTCAAATTACCCCCTGACCATCTCTAACTGGGAGATCCTGCTAACAGCTCCAACTAAACATTTCTAGACCGGAACTCATTTTCTTCACCAAAAATCAACTCTTCTTCCTCCTGATTTTCTTATTTATATTAATGGTACCCTTAGCCGGTCAATCATCTAGACTTATAACCTAGAAATTATCTTTGATTCTTCTCCCAGTATCTTAGCCACTACCTTACCTTTGTTCTATTTCTGCCCTAATTCCAATTTCTCATTACCTTTCTCTTGGAATATTGCAGTGGCTTCCTATCTCCCCCAAATAAATTCTCCCTATATGCCGCTGTTGAGTAATCTTGCTAGAAGACAGCTTTAGTAAGGAAATGGTTACCCTGATCTTCACATCACTACCAGATATATAAAATACACCAAATTTTTCAGTCTCTGATAAAACCTTGAGCTTAAAAGATTTCCTGATGAATAAATGCTACAAAAAGAAAAAGAAAAAAAGTGCCATCTCCTGATTCAAAAATCTTTGATGGCCACCTACTGTCTAAAAACTCTACACTGTTAGTCCCACCTAACTTTCCAGCCCCATTTTCCATTATATTTTTATATGTGCCCTGTGTTCTTGTTTATACTTTATGACCTTGCGCAAATCACTTGAACTCCCAGAGCCTCATTCTCCTAATTGGTTGGGGGGGAATGTACAACTAGCTGTCCTAGGAGGTCCCTTCAATCCCCAGAACCATGATCCTATGAACTAATTTGTCCTAAGACCCTCGAGTGCTTTTCCCATCTCTGTACCACTTTCCACACTATTGGTCTCCACCTGTGAAGTCAGGTCTTATACCTGCCTTTCAAGGTCTTCCTCATATCCCACCTCCCCCCATGAAGCCTTCCCTGATTCTGTCAATCAGAAGTAACTCTTTTACGCTCCCATTTTTGTTCAGCCATTTCAGTTGTATCTGACTCTCTTTGACCTCATTTGGGGTTTTCTTGGCAGAGATAATGCAATGGTTTGCCATTTCCTTCCCCAGCTCAATTTATAGTTGAGGAAACTGAAGCAGAGGTAAGTGACTTGCCCAGGGTCATGCAGCTAGGCAGTGTCTAAGGCCAGATTTGAACTCATGAAGATGAGTCTTCCTAACTCCAGGCCCGGTTCTCTACTCACTGTACCACCCAGCACCCTCTTCATGCTTTCACAGCTGCTTCTCTCCTACAGGCATCACATTCTGCTTTACATTATTTACTTTTAGCTACATCTTCTGTCCCCTGCTAGAGTGCAAGCTCCTCGAGGTCAGGGACTATGTCATTTTGTTTAGCAACCTTGCACATAGTAGGCATTCAGTGCTGCTTTCTAAAAAGTCAAATGTCAACAATTTAACCAAAGAACACGTGGTCTTAGCAGACCATAGTCAATGCTGCAATTAACCTTAATTCAAAAGCTATCACATGGTTTTCCTTCAGAGACTCATCTATTTCAAATTATACGTACATACATACATATACACACGTGTATATACATGCCTACAAATATGTGATTTTCTTAAATTTACTTTTTAAAAATATTGTGGCCTTTGAATGATGAATAATATGAACCTCCCTTTCACCTACTTGCACCTGCTTTTTCAGAGGAGAAGACTGCAGTCAGTTCATGGAGTGGTTGTGAACAAAGCTTTTGCTGCAGGAAGCAATGACAAGAATGAAGAAGATTTTGTGGGCTTTAGGGCAACTGTCATTTTTTAGACATTGTCAGAAAGCTGGATATATTTTTCCAATGAACTTAATAAGTCTCTTTATGAAGAATAGGAGGGAAAGGATATATCTAGTGGGAGTTACAAACTCAAAAAAAA
>JAQQSW010011674.1:0-12699 GCA_028646575.1 Pseudocheirus occidentalis | reverse complement strand
TATAATATTATCAATATATTTATTAAAATTATAATTATATATATAATCTCTCTACATTATAATATTACCAATATAAATTAATTTTGGTACATTTATAATTTTTATTACATTGACATAGTCTAGTCATGAACACTGAATATTCTTTCAGCTATTTAGGTTGTTCTTAATGCCTTACATAGTATTTTGTAAATGAATCTATAGTAATCTTTGGTGTGCTTTAGACTTCCTTGTTATTTTATGAATTTAGTAGTTATTTGAAATAGAATTTCACTTTATATTACTGATTCTTACTTTTGTTATTATTATATAGAAATTCTATTGGTTTTTTAGGATTTATTTTGGACCCTTCAACATTCTTAAAATTGTCTCAATTTGTATTTTTGCTGATTATCTGGGGTTTTCCAAGTCAATTATCATTTCATCAACAAATAGAGGTAGTATTTATCTCTTTTTTACCTATCTTTATTCTTGTAATTAATTTTTCTTGTCTTATTGCCATTTCTAGTATTTTCAGAACTGTATCAATGGAAAGAATTGGCATTACTCTTGTGTTCATTGGAAAAGGTTTGATCAATTACATATAATGCTTACTTTTGGTTTTAGATAATTGCTTTTCATGACATTTTAAAAAGTTCTTATACTTTGTAGAGTTTTCAAGCATAAATGAATATTATACTTTTTCAAAGGTGCTTTCTTCATCTATAGAGATGATCACATGGTTTTGAATGTTTTTGTTTTTTATATGATTAATTATGTTGATTCTTTTCCTAATATTGAACCACCCTTGCATATCTGATGTGAATTCCACTTGATCATAACAATTGATTGCTTAGATAAATTGCTGTAATCTGTTTGATAAGATATAGTTTAAATTTTTTGAGTCAACAATCATCAATGACATTGGCCTTTATTTTTCTTTCTGTGTTTTATTTTTTCCTTGGCTTGGATATTAGGACTATATTTGTCTCATAAAAGCATTGTAGTAGGGTTCTTTCTCAGTTCTTGAGAACAATTCATGAAGTATGGCTAGTAATCTTTTTTTTAGAAGTTTGATAGAATTCTCCTGAGAATTCTATCAGGTCTAGGGTTGTTTTTCTCCCTTTGGTAGTTGCTTGACAAGTAGATCCATTTCCTTTCCTGAGACTGGTTTATTTAAGATTTATATCTGCTCTTGTGCTAATTTGAGTACTTTGTATTTTTGGAAGTATTACCCTATTTCTTTTGTGTTCTCTGATTTGTTAGCACATACTTATGCATAACATGTTCTCATTATTCTTTTTATTTCTTCTGATTTTGCCACAATTTTAGCTTACTTATTTGTTATTTATTAATTTGGTTTTTCTGAACTCTTCTTTTTAGTTGGATTAATTAAAGGTTTGTCAATGTTAGTAATCTTTTCAAAACAACAGGTTTTAGTTTTATCATTTCCATGGAATTGTTTTTCATTTCCAATTTATCTATTTGACTTTTAATTTTTAGTATTTCTTCTTTTGGTTTATTTCAGATTTGTTTGTTGATTTTCTAATTTTAAAAAATGCACCTTCTGTTCATTAATATTCTCTTTTTTATTTTGTTAATATATGATTAAAAGGACATGATTTCCCCCCAAGGACTGTGTTAGCTGCATCTCAGATATTTTGGCATGTTGTTTCATCTTTATCTTTTTTTGTAGTTATTAATTATTTTTATGATTTGTTCTTTGATCCATTCATTATTTAAGATTTCATTGCTAAGTCTGCATTTGAATCTATATCTTTTGTTTGTGGTCCCTTAATCAAATTTTAGTTTCATTGCTTTAAAGTCGAAAAAGAATGTATTGGCTGTTTTTCCCTCCTTATATTTGTTTGTAGTATTTTTGTTCCTTACTATATGATCAAATTTGTAAAAGCTAAATGTGCTACAAAGAAATATGATTTTTTTTCTCTCCCATTTAAAAGATGCCATAAGTCTTTTAACTCAAGTTTATTCAGGAATTTATTCAGTTCTATATTTTTCCCTTCTGTTTATTTTTCTATTAGATTTAACCAGAACTGATGGAGGGATATTGAAGTCTTCTGCCACTATTGTGATATTGTCTATGTCTTCTTGAAGGTTAGTTAATGTTTGCTTTATGAATTTGAACACTAAAGCATTTGTAAAATTCTCATCTCCCTTCATTTATAGGAACATTCATCAGTGGAACTACCTTACACCTCCAAAGTGAGGCTCCCTTCCTTTCGCACCCTTTTCAACCATCTTGTCTCCTTCTCACCCACTCCTCTGTAGACTCATCTCAATCTGAGACCAACAAAAGTTATTTTCTCCTCTTTCCTAGCCCTTGATTTGACCCTGGGACATCACTTACTCCTCTATATCTCCCTCTTCCCTTCCCTCTCTGTTATGTATCTTCCTATGTTGGAATGTAGTTACACAAAAGAAGCATTCACCTATAGGCAGGGTCTCACCACATTCTGATAATAATACTCTTGCTCTACCTCTTCACTGTTACCTCTCCCAGATTTCTGCATGCACCCTGATTTTTTTGTTTACATTTGGAAATAAGTCTCTTACCAGTCTTTCTGTTGTAACTCTCCAGTTGTTTCTCCTGCCGTTATTCACTCCTCCTGCATTTCTGCTGTTTGGGGTATTTTAGATGTAAATAATCCCTTTAGTTCTGGTTCTCTTTCTAAAAGTGTTTTAAACTCTTTATTATTGAACATCCATCTTTTTTTTTCCTGTAGGCCACTTTAAGTTACATTCTGAATTCTAGTGCTCATTATTTTTGCTGTGCAGGACATAAATTCTGCTTTCATAATTCTTATTTCTCTATTGAATTACTAATTAAATTATTACTCTACTAAATTACTAAGTTCTCCTAAACTTCCATAGTGCCCTCTGTCTCATCAAGTGTTGGATCATTTTCCTTTGCTTTGCTGTATTCCTTCATAGAAGCCTGAACTCACTAGATCTGGAGTCCCATATTTTCTTCAACTATTATTGTCTTTCCTATTGTTTTATCTTTGTGTGTTCAAGATCTTTGAGATTTATTCTTCTCAGAATCTTTACTACTTCCAGTTTTTCCTTATTTTCCTTATTGCTCACTTATGACTCCCTCCCCTGTGATTGTGGTTTCCTTTGGGGTTGTTTTCAAAGCATTTTACCTTCCTTTCATACTGTTCAATTCATGGTTTACCAGCCTAAAGTCTCTGCTCAAGTTGACTTTTGTATGGAAGAGCTGGCCTCTGTTGAATGCTGTGCTCTTTCTTTAGGCAGTGCTGTGCAACTCCTCATATGCATAGTGTCCTATCCTGTTGATCTATCTTGCAGTTCTTTGACCCTGCAGCAGCAGTTCAAAGATTTCTGGCACCAGCATTTCAGAGCCTGCTTTCCCTGCCACCAACAGAGCTTGTTTTCTCTGGTACCAACAATTCAATCCCACCTGTAGTTCAGAGCTTTGCAGAATTGATGCTTCTGGATTGTAGCTCCTAGCAGGTTTTAGTTCCTGAAGGGCTATGGCCAAGCCAGATGTCAATGCCTGATGAAACTTCCACAGCTCAGAGCTGGGATTTCTATGACACTAGAAAGAGGGAGGCTATGGGGGTGGGTTTCATATAAACCTGTGTCATGTCTTTGGATCTGTAGGTGCAGCTTCACTGCCAGCAGTGTGGATAATATAAGAAAAGTGCTGAATGAATTAAAGGTCAAAAAGAGTCAGTGAAGGCTTTTATTTTAACTTTTTTTTCTGATTCTTAGTGTCCTAAACCATGGGAACAATGGAAGTTGCTTTATCTTTGGCACATAGTTTCTATTTGGGGGAGGTCTGAGAAGTTGTAGAGGTCACAGATCTAATACAACATCTTATTGTTCATGTGATCTGGAGCTCCCTAATACTGGCTCTTGATTAGTACTTGTTGAATTGAGTTGATCTGAATTAATCAGTGGTTTTGATCAGTGGAATAAGCAAGAGTCTTAGAATAATAGACTTTCTTATCTCATGTTACTTGCAGAGTAAATGAGTTTTCAATAGAGATGAATTCTTTCCTTTTTTCCAGTCACTTTGCAATACACAGGACACTTTTTTGCATCTGTAATTTTGCCCAAGCCTCTCATCACACACATTAAACTTATGATCTGTCTATCTAGCACATCTCAATGTAGATATTCATCTTATTTTTATAGCACCTCCATTTTCCCATATATCCCTCCATTCTCTATGCAGAGTCATCCTGCATAGAGAATTTTTTAAAAAGGAGGCACAAGTGCAGTATAGCAAAAGCTAAACAGCCCATCAAAAAATGTTTGACATTATATGGCGTGTTCTTCATTTCTGTAAAGAAAGGAGAAAGAACCACACCTTTCATTGAAATTGCAAAATAATGTAAAATTGATTACTATTTTATTTCCATTCTGTTTTACTTGCATCCCTCTCTCTTGCTGTGAAGTTGCAGTAACTGAGAGACTTTAGATTTTTCTTGTAATCTATTAACAATAATGTTATTTATCTGAAACCAGGAGTTTTACTAAGTGTGTCTTTCTCCCAAAATTCTGTAACATGGTTCATCCAAGTATTATTTTTCATTTTTACTTATGAGGAAACTGAGATTAAGAGAAGTTATATAGATCTTAAACAGGGAGATCTAGGACAAAAGCCCAGTTTTTCTGACTCCAAAGCCAATTGTGTTGTTTTCTTACAACACAGAGAATTCATAAGCTTTATAGAAGTTTCTTATATTTCCCTAGAAACTCCAAGTCACAGTTTATAGCTCTGTATTCTTTTCAAGCTGCTTTTCTATGGGCTCTCTGTTGTATATTGCATTGAAGAAAGTCATCCTGTTGAATAATTAGGTCAGATTCAATTTGAAACTCCCTTAGGTAATGGATTTCTTAAATTGCTTGAGGGTACAGGGAAAGAAACCCCTGGAATTTTTTTTTGCATGAACAGTAACTCAAGAAAAGTGATACATCTTCAATGAGCACTGGGGCAGCCCTGCTCTAGAAGCTGCTCAGGTGAAAAAAAACCAAACCACCCTTTTTTCAGAATGAAGTACCATGGGAATAGGAGCAGTCACTGCCATTTGATTCTTTGTTGAAGAGAACCCTTAGCACTATCATTTCCTTTTAGATCTGAGTGAAACCCCCAAGTTTATAAAGAGTTTTGAGAAAATGTGGGTGGTGAAAAGTCAGAATGGAGCTCACTTTAGTTAACATTGATTTTGTAAAGGTAGGAGTACCTTGCCAAATCAAGGACCCACTCTGCTCAAAAGGTTCTAACATCTATTTCCAGTTCAGAACATTACCTCATAGGGTTGTTGTGGTAAAAAAAACAAAAACAAAAAAAACCACTTAGCAAACTAAAGTGCTATGTAAATAAATGTTCAAGATGGTGAGGTTGAAAAGCCTGAAGAAGCAGAACCACACCATTGCTCTCTGAAGCTACATTTTCATTGCTTTTTCAATGCAGAATACTTAACTTGCCTTTCCCATTCAAAGATGATCCCAAAGCATGCTCTTCCAGTATCCTTTCAGTTCTGATTGCCCTAGTGACTAGCTACAAACAGCTTTAGGGATATTGGAGGTGACTGACATTTAACACAGCAGGTTGTTGGTCTGTCTTCTATCCCTAAATGTAGCCTGTCTAGAGAGCTCAAAATGGCTGGTTGAGGGGGAAAAAAGTAGCAAGTTACTTAGGTGTTTTGGTTATAGGTCCTCTATAGAAAATACAGATCACCTTTTGAGAAATTCTCTATCATACTGATATAGAATCTTAGGACTGAAGGTATTGAGCAGCTCTATCCCCTCATTTTAAGGGCAACTAAATGAAAGCCAAGGGACAGTAAGTGATCAAGGTCTCTCAATGAGTTAGTGGCAGAGGCAGAGCTAATAACCATGTCTTCCTGATTAAGTTGGCTGACTGGGCTTCCAATCAATCAAAAACCAGGTCCTATCTCTTCCCTTCTCCCAAATACCTTGTATTTATTAGCCTGAATAAGTTACAAGGGCTCAAAATGATAATATATGTGTCTTCTGAGGATAAGCTCAGCTATGTGCACCAAGATTCATCAGCATAATGTGGAACACAGCTGCTCATTAAGACTGCCTGTTAAGGTACAGAAGGCACCTTTGCTAGGATTCTTAACTGGCACATAAGAAGACCTGAGGTCAAATCATACTTCAGTTCCTTATCTGTATAACCTTGGTCAAGTCACTGAATATGTCTGTACCTCAGGTTCCTCATTTTTAAAATGGGAGGGTTGAACTTGATTGACACGAAAGTACTTTCTAGTTCCCAATCTTTGGTTATTTCTTTATGATTCTGTTTCTTTATCTGTAAAATGAAAGTGCAGGATGCAATAATTGCTAAAGTCCTTTGGGCTTTTAAATTTATGATCATAAGAATATACATAGGGCAGCTAGGTGGCACAGTGGATAGAGTGCCAGGCTTGGAGTCAGGAAGATTCATCTTCCTGAGCTCAAATCTGGCATCAGACACTTACTGTGTGAATCTGGGCAAGTCACTTAACCCTCTTTGCCTCAGATTCTCAGCTGTAAAATGATCTAGAAAAGGAAATGGCAAACCATTCTAGTATCTTTGCCAAGAAAACTGCAAATAGGGTCATGAAAAGTGGGACACAACTGAAAAACAATTGATCAACAGTAACTCAATGAAATCAAATATCTTTTAAAGTATACTATATTCAAGGCATCAAGACAGACACAATCCAATCCAATCAATCAATCAATCAATCAACAAGCATTTTTTAAGCCTCTGCTACATTCCAGGCAATAGCCAAGTGCTAGAAATATAAAACAAAAGAATGATGCCCTCAAGGAACTTACATTCTAATGGAGGAAGACAACACACAAAAGAGACTGAAAAGCAGAGTCGCATGGGGGCTATGATAGAGAAATTCTAGAGAACCAGAAATAGAGCCTGGAGAAGATGGAGACTTGACTATATTTGGCATTTTCCTTAAAAAAGAGCTTCTGGGAGGAACCAGTCATCCACAGGAAGGAACCTCAGGGACTGTGTTTCCAGTGTGAGAGGTGTTCAGGAATGGAGTGAACCTCATGTATAATTCATTAATTAAGATGTATATATTAAGTCCTTCCTATGTACCAGGAAGTTGTTAGATCCTAGGGACATAATCTACTAGAGGAGACAAGACATATGCGCATATAAATAAAATATGAGGTCTTATGTGACAAGTGCAACAAGAGAGATACAAATTACATTCTACATCAGCGATCAGAAGAGGGAGAAGGGAAAGACTCGTTTTGACTTGGTCAAAGAAATGTTGGGGTGAAGGCAAGTGGCAGGAATTAAATAATGTATCTGGGAAAAAAGAGGTGGCCTTTTAAATAGACCTTGATTTGTCACAAGATTTCAGCAGGTAGAGGGAGAATATTACAATTGGAGAGAACAACCAGGGGAAAGATTTGGAGTCAGAGAATCACAGAATATATCTGGGGAGTGGAAAGTAGTTTGGGTTGGTTGTAACGAAGGAAGAAAAATGTATAGGAGAGAGGATATTGGGAAGGAAAAATAATTGGCCACTGAGTCTGGATTTTATTCAGCTAGTAAATAATAAGGACCATTGACTGTGTGTGTGTGTGTGTGTGTGTGTGTGTTGTTTTGTTTCTTAGGAGGGAAATGATATAATTAAAAATTGATGAAGGATAGTCAATATATAGAATGAATTAGGGGAAGAGGGGATAGGGAGAACTGAAAATAGGAAAACTAGTTGGACATGACTATTGTAAAAGTCCAAGTGAGAAGAAATGAGGGTTAGAACTCTGGTGGTAACAATGGAAACAGACAGTAAAAAGTAAGTCTAATAGCATAGACAGTACAGTCCATAGGCAAATTTGTCTTGATTTTCAAGGTCATCTTCTCTTTCAACACTAACCCCTAAATCCTGAACTCTTATACTGACCCACTTTTACCCTTAAGGACTAAACAGCTAGGTGAGAAATAGTGTGAATGAATGCTGATTCTAAAATCAGAGATTCTGCATTCAAATCCTGCCCCTGACCTTGAACAAATCACGTAACCTCCCTGGGCCTCATTTTTTTTTTTAATCTGTAAAATGAGAGGGGTTGGACTTGATGGCTTCTGAGGCCCTTTCCAGTTTTCGTTCTATGATTCCAATTTATAGGGCAATTTCCAGGAAAGGGTTAGCAACTTTGTGTTACTTTGCCCACCCCCTGCTTAGACACAGCTGTTTCTCGTGAGGCAAATGCCAGTGGTAGCCGGGAGCTGTCCACAGCTGAAGCTCATTTAGAGCAACAAGGAGGGTGGGGCTAGCATCACATGCCTGAGCCCAGGCCTTGGTGGACACCCAGCTTCTTTGAATTTTTGCCTGACATCGGACTGCATTTTCTGTTTGCCTTTGCCCCCTGGATTTCATTGACAGCATGTTGCCAACCCGTTCTTCTAAGTCCCTGGATGCATAGCTTGCCTCAGGCCCATGTTTGCTTTGTATTTCATGCTCATTACTCTGATAACTGACCTTTCTATGTTGAGAATGATTCACCTCTTGTTTCTGGTGCTTCATAATTTGAGATTTCCTGCTATAAACTTTCTGACCCCACACCATATTTCCAAGACTCCAAGACTGCCATGGAAGACTTTGGGTATCAGTTCTAGCCTGACCCTGTCTGCATAGATGGGACCAGGGAGAAGAGCATATACTTCTCCCATGGAGTATGTATATTAGAACCTAGAGAGAGCAGTTTAAAGAATTGAAGGGAGGCATCATGGTATAGCAGAGAGAACGGAGGATACGGAGTCCAAGAACTGTGGTTCCAATCCCATTTCCAACGCTTATAATTTGTATGACCTTAGCCAAGTCACTTAAATTCATGACTTTGTAAGCGGAGAATAGGAATTGGACTAGATGACCTCTGAGGTCTCTTCCAACTATGAATCTATGATCTCTAATGAAGTAATATTAAGTCCTTAGGGGAGATATTGTGTGTGTGTGTGTGTGTGTGTGTGTATGAGGACGTGTGTTTATGGGGTGGGGAGGGGAGGAAGTTACCTGCCAGATGACCCTTCAGTTCTACCACAAACACCTATTCTTTCTCTTCTCTATGTACAAGACTATTCTTGCACTCAGAAATTATCTTTGCAAGGGAAGAAAATTAGCATTTTCTCTTACAAGTATTATTTTCCTCTAATCCTCATTAGAAATCCTTTAACAGCTCTGAGATCACAGGCAAGATCATGTTTCAGAAGGGAATTTAGAGAGCAGCCAGTTCAGTTCTCTCATTTTGCAGAGGAGGAAACCAAGTTCCAGAGATGTAACACATCCAGAGTCCTGTAGTTTAGTAAGCATCAGATTTGTTACTGTTTAGTCGGTCATGTTTGACTCTTTGTGTGATCCCATGGACCACAACATGCCACTGTATTGTTAATGTATTTTTGCTTAATGGGAAGATCTTTTCTATCCATTAATAGGCTCATGTGACCTGCTTGAGACATATGGAAGCCTGAATCACATGGGTCTGTGGTGGGAGGAGCTTACGAGTAGATGGAGGGTGAGAACAGGAAGGGTGAGAACAAGGTGGTCGGAGCAGGTAGAGCTGAGGGAGGAAAGAAAGCAGGCAGCAAACTGTGAGTGTTTGTTTGTGGGAAGGCCCTAGCATGGGGAAGGCTTGGGGATGGTGTACTGTGCCATGGTGTATTGTGTATAGATTTCTTTGTTGCTGTTTTGGATTTGGCTTTCTGGTGTTTAAATAAATGTTTTGGTTCTGTCTTCTATGTGGAGAATCTGCTATATTTTATGATTCAGAATTACACTGGCACTGTGAATATCATGTTGGGGCTACAGCCAGGCCTTTCTATCCTCCACTATCTCTGAAAGTCTATCCAAGTTCATGTTCATTGTTTCCATTACACCATCTATCCATCCATCTCAGCCTGTGCCTTCCCCTTTTCCTTTTGCCTTCTTCAATCTTTCCCATCCTCAGGATCTTTTACAATGAGTTCTATCTTCTCATTATGTGACCAAAGTATTTAAGCTTCAGCTTTAGTATTTGACCTTCCAGTGAACAGCCTAAATTAATTTGGTTAAGTATTAGCTGATTTGATCTCCTTGCTATTGTCTCAAAAGTCTTCTCCAGTACTATAATTCAAAAGTATCAGTTTTGTTCAGCTTTCTTTATGGTCCAATTCTCACAGTCATGTAAATATTAGAGCAAGCATCCAAATCCACATTTTCTGACTCCCAGTTGAAGCACTCTTTCCCCTCCTTCCTCACCTCTGCCACTCAGTTTCCCTAGCTTCATTCAAGTCTCAGCATAAATCCCACCAAGAGAAGGCCTTCCTCAGCCTTCCCAGCTGCTGGTCCCTCCCCCCTCTCAGTTTACCATAATTTGCCATGCATATATCTTGTATTTTTTGTACCTTGTAATGTTGTAGGAGTCCTCTACTGGAATGTGAGTTCCTTGAAGGCAGTGATTAGCTTTGCCTTACTTTCTATCCCTAGGATTTGGCAGTGCCTGGAAGTGCTCGGTGAATTCTTTTTGACTGAGTTTTGACTGATTATAACACTGTTTACTTAAGGGAAAAAAAATGAAAGGGAGGATGAGACTATTATGGGGTATAGTTGATGATATCTCAGAACAGACAATACAAAAATAATCTGGAAGTATCTAAAATTCTTTTGTTTTTAAATTAATAATACAAATCCCTGCCCTGTATCTAGGTTCAAATCTGTGTTCTGTTTCTTAGTACTTATGTTACCTTTGATTAATTTTGTAACAGCTCTGTGCCTCAGTTTCCTCATCTTTAAATTGAGGGTATTGGATTAGAAGGGGCCTAACATCCCTTTCAACTCTAAGCCTATGATTCCATGAGCAGTTGAAAATAACAGGCCATAGTAATTGGTTTCAAAAGAGTTCAAATTCTATTCAAGTGTTCAACCATTGAGAGATTTTTCTCCCTTTCTCCTATTCCTGAATGTGGTAGTCTTTCCCCTTACCCAAATATTAAATCCAAGAGGCTGACAAACAAAGCTTTACACGTGGTATGCATTAAAAAAAGGCACAACATTTGTCTGAGGCCAAATAAAGAGAACAGAAAGATTGAAGATGTCAAGTGTTCTTACTTAATGCAAGATATGTCCATTATTTCTTTTCCTTTTAATAAAGTTCACACTTAGTTGCTCTCTTGAAAACCAATTCTTCCTCAAGCTTCTCTCTTCATCTTTAATATGGCTCTTTTCTGAAGCTCTCATTTCTAGCCAGGCAGGGTTATTACATATCTTACAAAACCGAGCATTAGAGATTAATTACATGTGAAGTACGTCTGATGGCTCTGGGATTTCTCTGGGTGGTGGGGAAGGCTACCCACTGGTATAATAAAAACTGTGTAAATTTAATTAAAATGTAGCTGTTTCATTGGGTCTACTATGCAAGTAGGGACTCTGGACTTCAGGAAAATAACATCAACAACAAAAATCGATCTTCTGTAAAACCTCAAAAAGTCGAGGGAAAAAGAGAGAAAAAAAATGCCCACTGACTGATAGTCCACAGGAGCCACACAGAGAGTAGGGAAAATATTCCTAAAGAAAAAAGGCAAAAAGAGAGGAGAGGTTAACAGTCCCAGAGGTTCATAGAACTCACTGTCATATGATTAGAGTCAGTAAGAATCCCAAGTGCATTTTATAGGCCCCACCCCTTTCCTTTTCAAATCCAAATAGCTGCTCCCCCCATCCCAAGCCCCTCTGGGAATAGTAAATGGAAACTAAGTCTAGACTGTGCTGATTCATTTGCACTTTAATCTTCCATGTGGCTTTGTAACACTCTTTACTCCAAAACCATGTTTACTTCCTAAGAGGATGCATCCAAATAACTGAAAAGTTCAAGTTTGATTTTAGTGCCTTGGAACTGAGAAGCCTAAATTTGTTCTACTAGGAGAGAAATGGGCCAAGGGAAGAGCAATGGATTGATGGGAAGTGCTAAAAGAGAAAATGTAATTCAGGTGGCAAGAAATACATAGATGGGAGAGGGAGGAAAGGGGGGGGAGGAGAGAAAGACAGAGAGAGAGGGAAAGGGAAAGTCACTTAACCTCTTTGCCTCTCTATATAATGGGGTAGTAATAGCATCTACCTCACTGGTTTGTTGTGAAGATAATAATAAAGGCAATCTTTATAGCACTTGAAGATTTGGTCAACCCTTTGCCTATATTATTTCTTTGCATCTTCACAACAATTCTATTTCTGTGTGTGCTATTCTTATGCTCATTTTAACAGATAGAGAAACTAAGTCTGAGCAGCCTGTAGAGTTACTGAGGCAGAATTTTTTCTAGACTCAGTCCAGCACTCCATTTTAACTGTCCAAAACAAAAAAGATCCAAATAAGAGGATATAAGGAAAGCATTTTGCAAATATTAAGGCATTATATAAATGTAGCAAGATAATTATACTGACATTAGAAAATGAACCTTCTTTAAAATGGCTCTATATTCTTGAGCGAAATTATGAGAAAAAGAAAAAAAGGAATGATTGAGGAATAGTATTTCTAGACTTTAAATTACATTATAGGGGGGCGGAGCCAAGATGGCGGCATAGAAGCAGCAAAGGACCGCAGCTCCCACACAAACACGCTGAAAAACTCATAAAATGAGACGCTAAACAGATTTTTCAAGCTCCAAAACTCTCCATAAGACAGAAAGCACATCTGTTGCTACAGGCAGCGCAGCAGGCGGGGCTCTTC
>JAQQSW010011673.1:0-12699 GCA_028646575.1 Pseudocheirus occidentalis | reverse complement strand
GAGAGAGAGGGAGAGAGAGAGACAGAGAGACAGAGAGAGAGAGAGAGAGAGAAAGAGAGAGGGGGGGGGGAGAGAGCAGGATCATCCATTTTCAATGTCTTGAGTGGGCTGGGTGACTACTCCTAACTCAGCAGTCAATCTGCTTTGAGTGTCTCTACCTCCCCAACTCTCGTGGGGACCAAGGCATCAACCAGGAATGTTAGGTGGAGCACAACCTTCAGCAAGAGGCCAGCCATTTGTCTCCTAAAGTGGTCAGTCATGAGGCCCAATGGAATGGACCAGGGTGGAGGTTCATCTCCATGACATGCATACACTCTCTCCCCATAGCTCCCATTTAGCAAGTAGAGGAGTTGTCTCGATTACCCTCTTATGCTTCCTTTTTGTTCAGCCAATTCCTACAAATCTTTCCCTTCTCACTTTGTATTATGTACTTAGTCATTTATACACTGGATCTCCAATTTGAATGCAAGCTCTTGGAGGGCAGGAATGGTCTTTGCTTTCCTTTTTATGCCCAGAATTTTAGTACAGTGTCTGTCACATACTAAGCACTTAGAATCCTCCTGACTGACTAACCATAAGTCAATTCTCTAAGCTCATTCTGTAGGCCAATCTAGCTCTCCCTTTCCCCCTCCCTCTCCTCTGGACTCCCTTTCCGAGTGGGAACCAGACAGCTCACTTCTTGGTCTTGCGGCTTCTTTCAGCATCACTATTCAATTTCTTAACTTGTGTGTTTGAGACTAGAAATTCCCCCAGATCAGGGACCCAACCGCTATCTCCTGTCTTCCCCTCTCTCTTTCTCTGCATCCTTCTCTCCCAGCCCCACAGTGTAACCAAGTATAGCAAATATTCAATGGTTCTTACTGAGCTGGGTTGCCTTGAAGTTCAGAAATGAAGCCAGTCACATTCAGGCTTTTCCAGCCCCAGGGTTCTCCAGGGTGGAGTCCAGGGGACTGACCTTGGTAAGAGTGTGCACATAAGAGCCTTCCTTCAACTGACTGCTCTCCCTCTCTCTCTCAGATAAAGAAGCCTTTCATGAGCCCATCCTATTAATTTAGTGGAAAAACAATGGTGATGTACTGGAAAGGGACAGCCTTTATTTTCAACAAAAGTTTTAATTAGCCATTTCCATGAGAAATAGCAGAAGAACCAATTCTGGAAAAACAATTTTTTGAAGCTCTCAGATTCTCATAATCACAATAACAGGCTCACAGCTTATACTGGGGGGTTTTTTGGTCTTTTGGTGAGTTGACTTTTCCTCTCTCTTCCACCATCTCCTTCCTTCCCTCTCTCCCTCCCTCTCTCCCTCCCTCCCTCCCCCTCTCTATCTCCCTCCTTCTCTCTCCCTCTCTCTCTCTCTTTCTCTCTCTCTCTCTCTCTCCTCCTCTCCCTTTCTTTTTCTCCTTTCCCCCTCATTCTCTCTAATACTCAGCTCAAGTACCACCTTCTTTATGACCTCTTTTCTGTTCTCTCCAGATGCCAGTACTCTTTCCCCTACAACTACCTTGTGTTCATTTTATATGCGTTCTGTATACACACACATATACATATGCACATACATATACACACATACATATACATACACATATACATGTACATGTACATGTACACATACACGTACATATACCTATACCTATACCTATACCTATACCTATACATATACATGTTATCTATCTCCTCCTTTAGAATGCAAGCTTCCTTGAAGGTAGGGACTATTTTGCATTCCTAGGACTTAGCACAGTGTCCATCACATAGTAAGCTCTTAATAAATATTTTTGATTAATTGTAAAAACAAAAGTTTTTTATTGTTATTAATAACAATAAAAAATTAAAGGGCATAATTGGCAAAACAAAGACAAGAGATGGAAAAAATCAGAGTTGGAAGAACTGCAGAAAGACAGGCTCATATACATTGTTGATGGGACTGTGCAATAAGTAGTCCAACTATTCTGGAAAACAATAAGGATAAAAATGTTTACGACCACTGATCCAAAGATCCCAGTTCTAGGCATATACCCCAAGGAGGTCAAGGACAGAAGAATAGGTAGCATATGTGCCAAAAGATCCATAGTGATACTTTTCCTAGAAGCAAAATAGGTGTCCATCAATGGGGAAATAGTCATGTTTTTCTATCCATGAATATAAGAGAATATTACTCTGCTGTGAGAAATAACAAAGAATAGCAAAGAATTAGAAACTAAGTTGATGCCCATCAATTAGGGAATAGCTAAACAAATTGTAGTCCATAATTGTAATGTAATATTTTTGTGCTGTAAGAAACTATGGATCAAAAGAAGCATGGGAAAATCCACATGAATGGATGCAGAGTGAGGTCAGCAGAACCAAAGAGGTAATATACATGATGACTACAAGGGAAAGAACAATTACAAAAATATATCAAAGCGAATAATACAACATTTTAAAGAACAAGTACGGCTTGAACAAAGAGTTATAAGAAGATACTCCCAAACCGCCCTATTTGAGGTGTACATTGTACATATTTTCAGTCTTTTTTGATGCCAATTTTCCTCTTCTTTTCTCTTTTTTTGCCTTAAAATAGTACTTTTTATTCTATGGAATGGTTTTCTGGGAGGCAGGGGGAGATAGTGGGGGAAATAGATTGATGTAAAAAACCCAACATACATCAATAAAACACATTTAAAAAGAAACAATGGACATGATGAATATGGAGATGAATGAGGAGACTTATAAGAAGTGACACATAGCAATTAGAACAAGGGGAACAATATAGACAACGACCACCACAATGTAAATGGAAGCAACAAAGCTCACATGAAACAATGCTGTGTAATTAGAAGCTCAATCCCAGAGAAGAGACAGAAAACCAGATTTCCTTCCCCTCTTTGCAGAGGTGAGGGACTATGGCAATAGAACATTGCACACATTATTGAACTTAATTGATGTGCTGGTTAGGTATGTTGAATATCCTTTCTTCCTTCTGTCTTTTTTGATATTTATTATAAGGAATAATTAGGTTAGCAAGGAATGAGTGAGAGACGTGGTGAAATGAAAATGATGTTAAAAACAAGGAAGAGCAATAAAAATATCTAAAATGAAAGCATGAATCTCTGAGAGATTTAAAAATAAAATATATCAATAAAAGCACTATTATTATTATCATTAATGATAATGATGATAGAAATGAAAGCTCTGCCTACACAATCAACATTTCCTTCCTCTGTCTAACCTAGATTTCTCTTGGTTTAATATAAGGCCATTTCTTCTTCTAATATCTCTGAGGGGATTGAGAATGGGTGGTTACCAGAAAGAAAGAAAGAAAGACAAAAACCCTTTCCTACTGCTTGTTCCTTTAAAGAAATGTTCGCTGTTCCTCTTTGGATGCCCTCCAAATTCAGGCCATTTCTTCAGCTGGAGGACCGTGGACTGGGCAGCTCACTCTAGGTAGAGTCTAGCCAGAATTGCATTATCCCTGAATTTTTAGATTTCAGAAATTCCAGATATCCCAGGATTAGATTCCCCCACTTAGGCACCAGCTTTATGGAACTTTGCTGACTCACATGTGGCTTCTAGCCAAGCAATGGCCTTTGATTGAATCAGCAGGCATATGACAGTTTCTCATGGTATCCTTGTTGACAAGTTGGAGCAAGATGGGCTGGTTGACTATGTATTTAGGTAGATTTAGGCCAAAAGAGTATTGAAGACCAACTTAAGTTCAGAGAGGTTCATTAATAGGCTAGCTTTGAGATTTCTTAGCCCAGAAAAATCTTTAAAAAGCTATGTTCTAAGTTGTGGAACAGTTGTGAAGGATTTGGTGGGGTAAGTGCTCACACTAATTAAATGATGGCTCTTTAGAGTACTGAAATGTTGGTGAAGGCACAGATGGTTCATTTAGCAAATCCGCAGATGACAGAAAGCCAAGAAAGATAACCAATTCACTGGATAACAGATTCAGGATGAAAAAATATCTCAGTGGTTTGCAGTGATGAGCTGAGCTGAATAACAGGAATTTTAACATGAATAAATGTAAAATCCTACACTTGGGTTCAAAAAGTCAATGCAGATTTATAAGAAGGATAAGACTGATTTAAGAGTAATTCATATGAAAATGACATGGATGGGAGGTATGTGGGAATATAGCTCAATAAGATGAAAAAAAATTTAAACAATTAGAAACTTTAAAACAATTAGAAAAATGGAATGGGCTACTACAGTATAAATGGGAAGAATGACACACACAGACATCAAAAGTCAATGTCGAGCATTTTCAAAACTTTTTCAACGTACTGCTGGACTGTGCTTGTTTTTTCTCTTTTTCTTTTATTTCCCCATATCCAAAAATACTATTTTTATATGGGATAGTTATTAGGGAATTGCTGGGGGGAGAGGAGAATACTGGGGAAAACAAAAGGCAACAATAAAAATTTATTAAGAATTTTAAAAATGGAATGGATTGTTTTTTGAGGCAGTAAAATTCTTCATCACTACAAGACTTTAACAGAGACCCAATGACCACCCATCAAGCTGCCGGATAAAGAATTCACACTTCAGATAGAGTGGGACCAGATGATTTCTGGGTTCTTGTCCTGTTCTGATACTTTATTTTTACCCAGCTGGGAATCTTCTCTTTGCTATGACTCAGCAACCATGAGTCATCATCTAGGGAGGTAATTCTAGCATCTTCTACTGACCTCCAAGTAATTTTTCCAACATTCTCAGTGACTTAAATATCTCCTTCCTCATTCTGTCCATATTCTTATAGGACCTGACATTCCTATTAACAATTCCTATAACAAACTGACCTCTCAATTGTTCAACCTTCTTAGCTTCACCAATTGCCTTCTTCATTCTGCTTTAACCACAACCAGTGTAGTCATATATTCTACCAACCCTTGTAAATTGTCAAATAATGAAAAATATGGTTAAAAAGTAGAATTAGGAATGAGACTCTTGACTAGGCCTCACTGGCAGTAGAGTCAGAGAACTTGGTTCAAATTCCATCCCATCATACTTTGGGTAAGTCACATAAGCTTCATGGGCCTCATTTTCTTCATCTGTAAACTGAAGGGGCTGGCCTCTGAGTTTTATTCCGTCTTTGGATCTATGATTTTATTAGAATTCAGATGAAAAGAGAAAGTTTTGGTTTAAAAAACAACAATCCTGAATATTTAAGAATATGGGTTTGACTCTAACTTTCTGAATAAAACTCTTGAGTCCTAAATCATTCAAAAAAACATGTCCCCCAGGTGGCTGGGATGAGCTGTGGTTTGAAACCAATACATTCATTACTCTTGCCGGTTGTGGTTCTTGTTGTTTCTGAGTTAATATTCCTGGTTTCCAGCAGCCAAGAAAAAAACCTGGTCAGAATCCATATGTTTTGAAAAACATTTTCTAAAACATTCAATATTTTTTACTGTATTTTTTGCTTGTTTTTATTGGTATGCTTGAAATCACATAGACAAAATATTGGTGTTATTGGCCTCGTGCTTGTTCTTTCTTCAACCAGAGGGTATGTTGGATGGCCAACGTGGAGCACTGAGCATGGAAGTACTGGGCATAATACAGCAGTTCAAGGGCTGACATGTTTGTGACCTTGGACAGGACTACCTTGGAGAGTTCTAGCACACCAGGAAAATGACAGGGTTTGCCATGTTGTCCTCTCTGTCCGACTGACGATGCAAGTGTTCAGTTGGGAAGCAAAAGGCAAGAGGGTGAGGGAGGGTAGTTGCTGCATGGGGGGAGGGATAGTTGCTATTTCCTTTTACTCAGTTCATTCAGGTTGCAGAGGGATGCCTCTTCTAAAACGATTTTGATCACAGGGTTTCCTAACCCTAAGGGCAGATGGGCTTGTAATTAGATTCTGCTTCCTCATTCCCTCTCAACAAGTTCTGTTGAATACAGCATGCTTCCTTGGCCCTAAAGAGGCCAGAGGATGCATGACAACCTAATCTAAAATGAGCTACAGCTCACAGGGGGTGGGGATGGAGATTTCCGTCTGAAGGTACACATTGCAGGAAGCCAGCTTCAGGCCTTTGAACCCAGAGTATCTGCCAAATCAGTGTTTTGGATGACTAAGAATTCAAAATGCAAATGGAAACCACTGAGGAATAATGATATGGTAATAGCAAACATTATCCCTCATGAATTCTTTCAATTTTCCAAAATCATTTCACATACATCATTTCATCTTATCCTTTCAACACCCCCTGTGAAGTAGTCAGGAGATACATTACTGTTACTTTATACTTGAGTAAACTGAGGCCAAAAATCTCTCCTGCCTCCCTGGGATGCAATCCCTTGTCACTTCTTTCTTAGAACTCCTATTTTCCTTCAAGACCCAGCTTGAGTACTACCTCCTACATGAAACCTAATGTCCTAATCTCCCCAGCTGTTAGAGACTTCCTACAAAAATTACCTGGCATTAGTTTTGCACATAATCTGTATATACCAACATTCATTTTGCCTTCTTGAACAGAATGTAAGCTTCTTGAAGATAGGGCTTATTTTCTTTTTGTCTCAAGACCTATCTCAGTGCCAGACATATAGCAGTCACTTGACAAAGGTTTACTGATTAATTGAATGAATAAATTTTACTGGAATTCAAAGTCCTCCAGGTTCAAACTCATCTGCAAAAATAACACAAGAGGATGAGAAAAGATCTGAACAGTGGCCAACTCAAAAAGCAGTGAGAAGCAACAGAGAAAGAAATAAGTCAGCACAGTCACACTTGCTGTGAGATTGAACTAAATCCTACTCTTTACCCCTCCTCCTATGTTCTGGGCATTTATGCATTACATTGGGAGGCTAAAAAACAGGCAGTTGCACGATGAAAGAAACTCCCCAGTGTTTCCTTAGCTACTTAGTCACATTTTTTTGGTGATAGTGGAACCACCATATTTGGACTCTTTGGTCCCTGATGTGCCACAGGAGGAAGGAGAAATAGCACTCAAGAAAATGAAGTTGTGAAAAACACACAGACCAATCAATCGGCCAATTAGCAATATATTCAGTTCATAGTCTGTTCCAGGCATGAGTTAGTCCCTGGGGATTCAAGAACAAAGAATGGAACAATCCTTACTTGCAATGAGTTTACATTCTAATAGGAGAGAGAAGAACACATAAAATATACATGCAGCTGAAATATAAAGTGAATAAATATAAATACATTATGATTATCTCTGAAAACTCCTGTCTGTGGCCTGAAGGGAAATGGAGAGATTTGAGGTGGGCATCGGTAGGCCACAGCATGTTACCGATGGCTGATGACTTGCTCAGAAGAAATTGGGGAAGAAGACATTATCAAGGATGTTTTGACCAGGCCAGGAGATAGTTTGGTCATGGAGAATGAGTGAGGAATGACAGGTGGCCAGCCTGTGTGTCAAAAAAGCCCTGTTTTTTTTTAAATCACATTTATTTCACATTATATCTCTCTGTTCTCCCCTACTCAGAAAGGTATCTCTTATTTAAAGAATAAAAAAAAGAATAAAGGGGAAAAAAGCAGTCCAGTAAAAATTAAACTACACATAATACAAGTCTTATTATTTTCAATGCTCCCCAATGATACTCCCTTTGTATTTTCTCTAGGACTCTGCTTGGTTGTTACAATTATGACATCCTGTGTAATTAGGCAGCACTCAGTTTGTGGTTTTTGGGTCATGGCTGGTATTCTTTCCTTGTGCATTGTTGCATTCAGGTTCTTCCTGGATCCACTTACTTCACACTGAACCAGTTTGTGTAAGTCTTCTCAGGCCAGGTATGTTTTCATCTGTTTCATCATTACATTATCACCAGATCCTTATGGACATTTCCAAGATGTGGGGCTGGAAAATCAGAGAGTAATATGACATTTTGAAGTCAGGAACAAAAAGTGATGCTCCACCTAGAAAACCTGAGACCTTTCTTAGGATTTTGTTCTTTCTTCGGACAAAGGCTTTCTTACTCTTGACTTTTTCCTCACCTCCTCATCCATCTTCTATTCAATTCAATTTAATTCCATGGCCCTTACTAAAACCTACTATACAAAGTTGTGTGCTAGACATAGTGTGGTCTGCAAAAGTGGACATGTTGAATTTAAGGAGCCAGAAGGAAATCTAGGTGGAGGAATCCTGAAGACACTTGGAGAAGTTGGGGTTGTCAGAGAGGTCAAGGCTTGGGAATCATCCACATGGGGTGGTTGGGGCAGCTAGGTGGCGCAGTGGCCCTGGAGTCAGGAGCACATAAGGGTGGTAGCTGAAGCATTGGGAGTAAATAACGTTATTGATGGAGACGGTATATAGAGAGAAGATTCATAATAAGGGGGTGGCTGTAGGTGGAGCGACCTGAGGAACTGTGGTCAAAGAGGTAAGAGGAGAAATAGGAGAGTGCAATGTCATAGAAGCCAGAGGAAGAGAGAGCTAACCAATCCAATCCAACCCAACCCAGCATTTATTATGTACCTACTGCATGCATAGTGCTAAGCACTGGATATACAAGGGATGGAGACTGAGAGAGGGTCTAGCCTTTCGATCTCATTGGTACTGGGCACTCCTGGGGGAGAAATTTCTTTGTCCCAATATAAGCCATCACTTTTTCTAAAACTATTGTCTTAAAGAGCTGTATAGAGCAAGGAGGGGAAGGTAATAAGCATTTATATAACACCTAATGTATGCCAAGCACTGTGCTAAGCACTTTTGCATACATTATTTCATTCCATCCTTACAATAATCCTCTGAGGCATGTGTTGCAATTACAGTTGAGGAAACTGTGACAAAGAGGTTAAGCCCAGGGTCACACTGCGAGTAAGTTTCTGAAACCTTATTTGAACTCAGTTCTTCTTGACTCTAGGTCTGGGGCTTTATCCAACGAAAATTCAGCTGCCTCTGTGGGTTGAAGTGACTTACCCAGTCAGTACAAATCAGAGGTGAGACTTGGCCCCATGTTTTACTAGGAACAGCTTTCAAACCACAATGAAAAAGTGAAAAATAGTGTCATAGGCTTCAAGTCAAAAGAGATCAAAAGGAGGAGGACTGAGAAAGGACCGTTAGATTCCTGTTACTGGGGACCTAGGAGAGAGAAGCTTTATTCTAGTGGTTGGTTTGGAGGCTCGATAATAAGGGGCAGAGGAGTAGGTGTGGGGGGGGAATAAATAATGAATATAGGCCTCAAATACTCATAGCAGCTCTTGTTTGTGACAGCAAAAAGTGGGGAGTAAAGGAGCTGTCCATTGATTGGGGAATGGCTAAATGAAATGTCTATGCCCTTTGATGAAGAGACTCCTTTGCTCTGCACATATCCCAGGAAAGTCAAAGACAGAAAGAAAGGTTCTATATATGCCAAAACATTAATAGCAGTTTTTAAAGGACTGAAAACAAAGTGGGTGTTTATAGACTCAAGAATAGTCAAATAAATGATGGTACCTGAATGTAATGCAATATTCCTGTGCTGAAAGAAAGGAATATAGTGAAGCCAGAGAAGCATGGGAAGGCTTGTATGAATGTATTCACAGTGAAATAAGAAGAACCAGGAAAACAATTTACCCAATGATTAAAACAAAGGAAATGAAAACAATGACAAAAAATGAACATTATGTATTATAAGGACCAATCTTAACCCGGGAGGAGTTGAGATAATAGGCTGCTTGCTTTTCCTTGCAGAGGTAGGAGGGGTAGGAAATTGCTTGTGCTGTCGGACATGGTTGATATATCAGGGTTAGCTTTGCTGAATTACTCTTCTTTTTTCTCTTTCAGAAGTCTTTGTTGCAAGTTATGGAAATGGATGAGATACAAAAGCAAAAAGCATCAATAAAAACAAGATGAAATTTAACAAAAAAGATTGAGGGTTGATGACTTTGATAAGGTTTGGCGATATGAGAAGAAGAAAGACAAGGGAGTAAAGGACTTTTCTTTTTCTTTAAAGGAAAAGGGACAAATGGAAAAGAGCCAGTAGAAAGGGAAGTAGGAAAAATTCTAGAGGGAGAAGTTAGGATTAATGGGAAGTGGACGGGGACCAAGGGCATAAGTGAAATGTTTCGGCTTAGTGAGAAGCAGAGCTACGTTTGCCTAGGCGGAGAAGACACAGAAGCATTTTGAGGTAAAGAGGATGAATGGGGTCATATATCAGAAAGACAATGTGCATTATTCACAGCTGTGAGGAATTTGCTCTTTTGTATTTGTTACCAGGGAGAAAACTTAATAAAATGCTCTAGCATATTCTCCTGGGAGACTTTCCTCAATGTTAATTTGATGTTGTAAAGCCCCAGATCCAAGACTTGCTGCTCCAAGGGAATTCTAAATGGGTCAGGCCTATTGTGATGGTGGGGCCCAGCTTTGGGGGAGAAACTGCTGGAGGAGCAGAGCTAGATGGGGATCCCTGGGTGATCCAGACGATGCAGCTCAAGGACTCCTTGACCATGTTTCCATATTGATAGGCAACTTCTTTACATTACCATGTTTGGATTATAAATCTTGAGCTGGGAAAGACCCCAGAGGCAGCTATTTAAGCCTTCTCATTTGACAGATGAGGAGACTGAGGCCCAGGGAGGTTTTGGTGAGTTGCTTGGGGTTGCACAGGTAATAAGAGTCAAAGGTAGGATCTGAACCTATATTCTCTGACTCCAGAGTCAATGTTCTCTCCCCTGTGCCATGATGGTCCACAGTGACACTCCACAATAATTTCTTTCTTTCTTATGGGACCATGTAAGAAAATTTTGTCCCACTCAGCACCTACTCTGTGCCTAGTTCTATGTTAAGTGTTATGGCAGAAGAACAAAAGAAGAAAGAGTGCCTACTCTATAGAGATTTTTATCACCTCCCCATCTCCCCACACCATCTATCCATGCATCCATCCATGCATCCATCCATGCATCCATCCATCCATTAAAGGTGTTGCGAAATGGCCTGACTTATGGAAAAAAAACCTAGGGCTGGGTGTTAGGTGAACTAGGTTTGAATCCTAGTTTTTCTACTAATTAGTTATGTGACCTTGGGCACCCCCAGCCTCTCTAGTCTTTAGTTACCTCTTCACTATAATGGGGGGGGCAGACCTGTCATCCTCTTGGTCCTTTCCAGTTCTAACATTTTGTGATTTGGGGAACAGGAGACCAGCCATGGAGCTTGTGGGCCCTCACTCTGACACTCTGCTGAAACTGGAAACTGATTTAACTTCTTCCTGTGCCCATGACAGTGAAGGGGCTCCGAATCAGTGGGATTTCAGTGCTTCTGCTGACTCAGCAGCTGTCAGAGGGATCCCATAGCACCATTGCCAATAGCAACCAGGAGATGAACAAATTGACCCTTAATGTCAACAAGCTGGCTTTTAATCTGTCTAGCTCTAGGACAGTTCATCTAGTGTCCAGCACATTTTGAGGGGAATTTCCCCAAAATAATTGTTGGAGAGATCTTCTTGCCTCCAACAAAGTAGATCAATATCTTCTTTGCAATATTCTTGGATCACTTGAGTAACTTGTCCATGGTCATAGGACTATTATGTATTAAAGGTAGCATTTGAACTCAGGTCTTCCTGACTCTAGGGCTAATTTTACAATCGATCAGCAAACATTTATTTCTGTACTGCTTTCAAATCAATCAGTAAATTAATCAGTTAATTTTAAACATTAATTTGTAAAGATTTTGAGTTCCTCGGCAGCTAGGTGGCACAGTGGATAGGGCATTGGCTCTGAAATCAGGAGGACCTGAGTTCAAATGTGACCTTACACACTTGAATGCTAACTGCATGACCTTGGGCAAGTCACTTAAACCAATTGCCACACACACACACACACACACACACACACAAATATTTATATTTGTCAAATTCTCTTCCCTTCGCCCCTCCCCACCAATTTTGAGAAGACAGTCAATATGACACCCATTATCCATGTGAATTCATGCAAAACATTTCCACATTAGCCATGTTTCAGCCAGTATTAAAAAAATGCCTAGATTGTGCCTAGCACTGTGCCAGGTAGACCCTGGGCACACAAAAACCAAAATAAAATGGTCCCTATCCTCAAGATTATGTTCTATCAGGGAAGACAACACATTCATGTATAACTAGGTACAAAGTGATTATTATATTATGTTGTCATATATGGTAGAGATTGAGAGAGCTCCAAATCCTTCATCAAAGGCTCCTAGGGGTTAGCCCTTTACATTTAGTAGGTGCTTAATCAATATTTGTGGAAATATGACTATTAATAAGAGTTTGCATTTAGATAGTATTTCAAGGCTTTCAAAGTTTTTTTATAAATATCATCTCATATGATCTGTGAGATATGGCTATCATTATCCCTAATTTGCAGATGAGGAAACTGAGTCAGAGTCCAGATCATACAGATAGTAAGTGTTTGAAGCCAGATTTCAACTCAGGCCTTTCTGACTCAGGGTCTAGCATTCTCTCCACTGGGCGGCCTAGATACCTAGGATTGTCAGTGTGGTCATAAAAAGGAAGCTGGTTCTGCCATATTGGCCCCTTTGCACTTTTTTTTAATTTTTAAAATTTGTTTTCTTGTTTACATCATTAATTTTCATGACATTTTTGAATTACAAATTTTCTCCCCATCTTGCCCCTGTCCCAACCCCAAAACAGCAATCCCACTGTAAAGCCCCTCCCCTGCTCTGCTCTCTTACTTTCTGATAGGGCAGGGAGGGTCTCCCTATCCCAGCCCCTGTATATCTTAATTCCTAGTTGCAGGTATTGCAGAACTTTAAATTCTAGATTCTTTCGATTCCTCCTTTGTCCCCCACC
>JAQQSW010011672.1:0-12700 GCA_028646575.1 Pseudocheirus occidentalis | reverse complement strand
TTGCAAGAACCTAGTATTTAAAGGTATACAATTAAATGCAACTGGGAAATAATACATACAGGGACGGGGGCAGGGAGGAGCTCCCTGCCCTGCTAGAAAGCTAGAGAGGTGTTGGAGGAGGGCATAAAAGGGAACGGATTGTGGGAGGGGCCTTACAGTGGGATCAATGTTCTGGGTTGGGGGGTAGGGACAAAAAGGGGAGAAAATTTGTAACTCAAAACCTTGTGGAAATGAATGCTGTAACCAAGAAAATAAATTAAAATTAAAAAAATTAAAAAATAAATTAAAAGAAAAAGAAGCCAGCAGGGAGAGGAGGTAGGAAAGCATTCCAGGCACGGAGGATAACCAGAGAAAATGCCCAAAGCCTAGAAATGCAGTGTCTTACAGGTAGAATAACAAGAAAGCCAGTGACTGAAGGATCAAGAGCATTAAGACAGAAAGATTCAAGAGCAGTGAAGACTGTAAGGGGGAACAGGGGATTTGACACTAGTTTGCAGAGCTTTGAATGCCAAAGATTTGTACTTGATGCTAGAGGTAATAGGAAGGAGAGAAAGTGATACGGTCGGACCTGCCCTTTAGTGTCCAAATGGAGGGTGGATTAAAAGGGGAGAGACCTGACGCAGGCAGACCCACCAGCAGGTTACTGCAACAGTCTGGCTCCAAAGTGATAAAGGCCTACACAGGTAGGGTAGGGGGTCACAATGCCAGAGAAGAAAAGGGCACATATTAGAGAAATGTTGCAAAAGTAAAATCTCTAGGCCTTGGCAATAGCTTGGATACAGGCAGGGTGAGAGAAGTTGAAAATGCCATCTAGACTGTGAAGACTCCCTCCCAAGCCCACTGAATTGTTGAAGGGGCTGTGGGGAAAGCAGGCAGACTGTGGGTGGAGTTACAAATTCATTTGGTCACTCTGGAAAGCTGTGAGAAACTGCCCCAAAAGTCCATCTTATCAAAAGAAAGAGCTACTTAGTTCATGGTCCTCTGCAGCCCAAACTGACCCTATCCCAGATACCTCTGCGAGTGAAGAGACAGTTCAGGGTCAGGTTTTCTCTAGCGTTCTTGCTGTCCTATTGACCCCTGCGGACCTCTGAAGGTGATTATGACCAGAAGCAAGACAGATGAGGTCTTTCCTAAAATAGCTGAGCACTGAGACACCAAGAAACAAAGAAAAACGCTACTCTTCTGGTTTAGGAACTCACACAGAAGGGCTACATGTTGCAACTCCAGGGTGGTTTTTTTTCTCCTACATGACTTATGAATCAGTGTTAGTGATAAATTAAAAAAACAAAAACATAATTGGGATCAGCTGGTCAGAAGAAAAGTCTAGACTTAAAAGAAATATTTTCAGAAATAACTCAGGAGGGCAAGGTGACAGCTCTTGGACTAAGTAACATGGTGCACGGTAACACCTAGAAGAGTGGTCAAAGAAGAGATTATATAGTAAAAGTCAAAAGAAAAGCTTTTTCTAAAAAACCAATACCAAAACCACTCTCGGCATTAGGAAGCCGTCTCAGAACGCAGTATCAGACAGCAAACATTTACAACCCAGAACTGTGGTAACTGCTCACAATGCAAGTCTCCTACTCACTCAAGCTTCTCCAGCTTCATCAATGCTTCCTGCTGTGCCACATGCAGCTGCTGCATCCTGTCCATGGAGGATTTCTGCAAAAGCAATTTCCTGAGTGTCTATTAACCTATTTCAATATAATCTATCACATAAAAATTCCCAAATGCGGGGCAGCTAGGTGGCGCAGTGAGTAGAGCACCGGCCCTGGAGTCAGAAGGACCTGAGTTCAAATCCAGCCTCAGCCACTTAACACAAAAACTAGCCGTGTGACCTTGGGCAAGTCACTTAACCCCAACTGCCCTCCAAAAAAAAAAAATTTCCAAAATGTGTCACTGGGCCACCGGTCCATTCTCTAGCATCTGTCAGAAACTGGATCTAAGACATGACAGGGAGCTGGCAACAAGAGATGCTTGGTCACAAAAAGACCATCTCAGGAGAAAAACAAACATTGGATGAAAGACTATAAAGGTGAATGAGACCTTCCCTCTCAGATCTGAACCTACATTTAGAAAAGCTATTGGGGAATATAAAGGATTTGTGCTCGCCTTTTCGGACTGCACGCATCATTCACTTTGGCATCAATTTATTCAATGGGTATCCAATAAGCATTAAGAATGACCAAGTCCAGTGCACTATATAATACACAGGGAAAATAACAGGACAGAGTTTCTGATTTCTCTCCTTATAAACCAATAAGTCAGTGGTTCTCAACCTTCCTAATGCCACAATCCTTTAAAATTCATATGTGCGTGTATCTGCATCTGGGCGGACCCGCCTAGAGACTGATAGAGCAGCTGTGTCTCAGTTCTTAAGACCATCAGAAATATGTCTTTTCCAATGGTCTTAGGTCACCCCATTCAACCCCCAAAGGGGTCACGACCCACAGGTTGAGAACCGCTGCAATAAGTGAATATTTCTATCTGTTTAAAGAGATAGGAACGTGACTTCCAGAGCTCATTCCTGGCCTCCTTTGTGCCCCCAAACCACTTCTGGTGATGCTTCTGGCCTTCCCTAGTATTTCCTGGGGAAAATAATGACATTGCTGCCATTTTTGTAGACCTGAGTCAGGGAAAGTGGTTGCCTTGGAATGCTTTGCATATGCAATACCAAACATGAAGTGATGTAAACTATCCGACAACTATAATCAGCTATTCTAACCAGAAGTCTAACCTAATCAAGTCAAATCTAAAATAACCTGATTAGAACCTTAATTACAGAACCATCTGTGCACTTATCCTACAACACTCTTGGATCAGTTCAGAAGGCTTTACGATTACTATGCACCCAGGACATTTTTATAGACCCAAGAGTGGATTACATGGTTAGTGCCTTATTATTAAAATCAGAGAACCTTAAGAGTCAGATGAGGCTTAGGTTATCTAAGCTACCCACCACCTTAAGTATATATTTCCTTCATGATGCTTTAAGGAGTGGGCAGGCAAGCTGTGTGCTGGAACAGGACTGTGGTGTAAAAACACAAAGCATCAATAAAACTTTTTTAATTTGAAAAAAATTAAACAAAAGACTAAGAATAACAAATGGTGTTTGCCCAATAACCACAGTTCTGGGGTTTGGCTCCTTCTATTGGAAAAAAAAAAAAAAAAGGTTTGTTTCTGCATCACCTTGATTTCCCTCTGCACCTCTTTACTCTGTCCCTAAAACTACACCTCATAACAAAGAATGTTTTTTAAAAAGGTGAAAGAAAAAATTCTGGAAAACTAACCAATGCACTAAAGAAGTCTAACATCCTACACAACAGTTTCTACCTGTGGACCCCGACTTCTACCAGGGGAACTCAAAACTTGAGAGGCACCAACTCTTGGGGGAGGAGTGAAGGGGGCAAAGAGTCTTCTTCATAGCTGTACAACTTTCATCTCTAATTCTTTTTTAGTTGTTGTTCCTTCCCTTTACACTGTTCTCCAAAGCATGTGTGGTTTTTCTAGATCTGCCGACTTCATTTTGCATCAGTTAATCAAAGTCTTTCCAAGCATCTCTTCATCAGACTGGTGGCTTCTTCCAGCAGTGATACTACACAAGTGCAATCATTCTCTTTCTCTGTCAACATACATATTTTGCCTCCAAGGATAGTTTTTACTGTATCCCAAAAATTTTGGTAAATTTTTTATGTTGGTAAATGCTTTAATTTATAAAAATTCAGTGTAAACAAAATTACTTTGTTTTTCATTTTTTCTTATTTTTTATTCAATCTTTTGGATTAATTTATTTTTAGTTTTCAACATTTCCACAGGATTTTGAGTTACAAATTTTCTCCCCCCCCCCAAGATAGCAAGCATACTGAATGCCCCTTCCCAAAATCTGCTTTTATATCCCCCTCAAAAAAAAACCCTTACTTTCTTGTAGGGTAAGATGGATTCCTGTACCCCACTGCCTGTAGATTTTATTTCCCAGGTGCATGGAAAAACTTTTTAAAACATGTTTCCAAAACTCTGAGTTCCAAATCCTCTCCCTTCTCCCCTCCTCACCCACCCCCACTGGGGAGACAAGCAATTCAATACAGTTTACACACGTGTGGTTATGTAAAACGTTTCCACAGTAGTTATATTGTAAAAGACTAACTTTATTTCCCTTGATCCTGTCCCATCCCCCATTTACTCTAATTTCTCCCTTGACCCTGTCCCTTTTCAAAAGTGTTTGCTTCTAACTATCCTCTCCCCCAATCGGCCTTCCCTTCTAGCATTCCCCTTCTTATCCCCTTCTCCCCTACTTTCCTGTACAGTAAGATACCCAGTTGAGTGTATATATTATTCCCTCCTTAAGCCAAATTCAATGAGTAAGGTTGACTCATTCCCTTTCAACTTCCTGCTCTTCCCCTCCATTTTAACCTTTCTCTTTGCTTCTTTTATGTGAAATAATTTACCCTATTTTATCTCTCCCTTTCTTCTCCCAATATATTCCTCTCACCTCTTAATTTTATTTTTCAGATATCATCCTTTCATATTCAACTCACCATGTGCCCTCTATGTATACATGTATACACACACATATATACTAACCTATACATACATATATATGTGTGTATACATATATATTCCCAACTATCCTCATATAGATTAAAGTCTCATGAGTTACAAATGCCATCTTTCCATGTAGAAATGTAAATAGTTCAACTTGAATACGTTCCTTATGACTTCTTTTTCCTGTTTTCCTTCTCATGCTTCTCTTGCTTCTTTTATTTGAAAGTCAAATTTTCTGTTCAGCTCTGGTCTTTTCATCAAGCATGCTTGAAAGTCCTCTATTTCATTGAATGTTCATATTTTTCTTTGAAGTATTATACTGTACTACTGGATAGGCAATTCTTGGTTTTAATCCTAGCTCCTTTGAGCTCTGTAATATCATATTCCAAGCCATTCCAAACTCTTAACGTAGAAGCTACTAGATCTCGTGTTATCCTGATTGTGCTTCCACAATACTTGAATCGTTTCTTTCTGGCTGCTTATAATATTTTTCTCCTTGACCTGGGAACTCTGAAATTTGGCTAGACCATTCCTAGGAGTTTCCTTTTGGGGATCTTTTTCAAGAAACAATTGGTGAATTCTTTCAACTCCTATTTTGCCCTCTGGTTCTAGATTATCAGAGCCGTTTTCCTTGATAATTTCTTGAAAGATAATGTCTAGGCTTTTTCTGATCATGGCTTCAGGTAATCTAATAATTTTTAAATTCTCTCTCCTGGATCTATTTTCCAGGTCAGTGGTTTTTCCAATGAGATATTTCACATTGCCTTCTATTTTTTTATTCGTTTAGATCTGTTTTATAGTATCCTGATTTCTCATAAAGTCATTAGCTTCCATTTGCTCCAATCTAATTTTGAAGGAAATTATTCTCTTCAGTGAACTTTTGAAATTTCTTTTCCATCTGGGCAATTTTCCTCATTGGCCTTTTGGACTTATTTTGCCATTTGAGTTAGTCTATTTTTTAAGGTGTTATTTTCTTCAGTATTTTGGGGGGGTTTCTATTAGCAAGATATTGACTCATTTTTCATGATTTTCTTGCATCGTTCTCATTTCTCTTCCCAATTTTTCCTCTATTTCTCTTACTTAATTTTCAAAATCCTTCTTAAGCTTCTCCATGGCCTATGACCAGTTCATACTTTTCTTGAAGGCTTCTGATGCAGGAGTTTTGACTCTGTTGTCTTCTTTTGCTTCTATTTTGATCGTCTTTGTCACCAAAAAATGATTCTATGGTCTGATTTTGTTTCCTCTGTTTGTTCATCTTGCCAGCCAATTACTTGACTTTTGAGCTGTTTGCCGCAGTAGAACTCTGCTTCCAGAGTGGAGAGTGCTGCTGGAGAAGATGCAGACCACCGGGGACAGAGGAGCTTAGAGAAGGAGTCAGGCTCTTGAGTAAAGATTGATCGCATATTGGTTTGTGGGAAGGCTAAAGGATGCTGTGGCTCTCAGCGTTATTATGGCTTCTGACTATCTTTGGTACTTTGGCTCACTGGTTTTAAAGGATTTGGTTTTCTGGTGATTAAATAAATCCTTCAGTTTCATCCTTTATCTGTGGCATATTTTGCAATTGACCGTCATGAGATATTATAGTCACTGTAAATATTGTACTGGTACTACAGTTTATGAGTCTGGAAAATGCCACAGCTGCCCGTGATTCACTCCATTGAAGTTTGCTTTGGCTGTCTGTGCCGGCGTGTGGAACTGCTCTCTGCTCCGAGTTTGGTGTGACAGACCCTTCCTGTCCACCTGCCGGGGAGATCTGTTTCTCTCTGTCACTTTGTGGGTTCTGTAGCACTAAAATTTGTGTAGAATGATTTTTTTATAGGTATTGCAGGTGTTTGGAACATGAGCTCAAACAAGTTTCTGCTTTTACTCTGCCATCTTTTCACTCTGCCCTCATAGAGTCTCTACTTTGTTATTCTTTTTTTTTCTTTTTGGAGGGGGGAGGGCAGGGCAGTTGGGGTTAAGTGACTTGCCCAAGGTCACATGGCTAGTTAAGTGTTAAGTGTCTGAGGCTGGATTTGGACTCAGGTCCTCCTGACTCCAGGGGCAGTGCTCTATTCACTGTGCCACTTAGCTGCCCCTTCTTCAGTCTCTTTGTGGTCTTCGTGGAATTAAAGTTTCTGACATCTCAAGTTTTATCTCTGCCTTCAAACCAATGTCTATACTATCACTTCTGCCTCATTCTTTAGAGCTATCACTTTATAAGGTAAATAATGAGGACAGTAGTTTTACAGTAGCTTTGCCCCATGGTAGAAATTCCCTGTGTCCTAAACACTGGGATTCAGTTCTCCCTTCTGAGCTCCCCATTGTCATCTTCTTGCTGCTCTAGGCTCTTTCCAGAGACACCAGAGGGCTGTTTTTCATCAAGCACTGGTCCAATTTCCTTGACTGTATAATATTCAGAGGTGACTACAAATTTCTTTGATATTTTAGTATTCACCTTTCTAATTTTAGGATTATAAATTTAACTTTTTTTTCCTCTTAAAACCTCTGTGTGGTTTTAAATATACATGCCTAAAGTCTTAGAGCTAAAATCTTAGATTATGGGATATAAACACCTACCTGACCCTACAACTTCTGACATTTACTCTTCATCCTATACTAGGGGGCTAAACATCGACCTTTACCTCACATCAGGCTCTCAAATACTTTTCCTGGTATTAACAGCTTATCTATAGCACAATCAGATCCACAAACATTCCTAGACATTATCTTGAGATTGTCAGCCCTCCTATATAAGGCCTTCCTGATACCCTTAAATGTTAGTGCTTTCTGGTCATTTCCAAACCATGTCACACCTCCAGTCTGGTTATTCCCCCAATACTCTTCTCACTGGAACTCAGATCTGCCCCTGTGAATTGAGATTGTGAAAGGTAAACCGCTGCCTAAAACCAAGGCATACCTCCCTCTGTTTCCAAATCATGCCACAAATACATTTTCCTCTTCTCCCTCCATTTTAGAAATGATTAATAAATGCTTTATCATTCATTAATTCATGTTTCTCAAAGTACAAAATGACTTTTATACTTATGCCCCCAAATAAAATGTTCTTAGAGAAAAAGAAGTTTCATTTTCTGTCTCTATATTCCTGATGCACTAGCACAATGCCTGCTGCCACATAGCAGGGGTTTACTAAAAGCCTGCTGGAACAACCCTGATTTAGGTCCTACAGATAACACAATAGCCACGTTACAGATAAGAAAACCAACTCAGAGGGCTCGCCTTGCAAAGGGTCCCACTACAGTGGAGGAAAGGTTGAATCCAGACCATCTTTCCCACTCCTAAATGTCAACAGGCCTTCCTCATCATTCTACTTCTGGAATACACTAAGGTTATCATTCTCTAAGCCACTACCAACTCCTTTACTCTCCAGGCTTAACACCTTCAAATCGTTCCAGTTTCTTGTATTCAAACAGTGTCTCCCATCTTCTTACCAAGCTGATTACCCTCTTCTGGTGATATGATGAATCCCTGAAATTCTTAGCTCCAAGATGGGGGTTGGTGTATACAGAGCAAGCCCAGACATTTTCTTAAGTTAATGTCTGCTTTTTAAGTGTTTTTTAACAGAATCCTAAATGGGGAGGGTTATTTCCAACATTCTGCCACAATGTTTCCAATTCTTAGTCAACCGTGTAAGACCTTCCACTCTGATTCCTGCCGACCTTCCCAGTCCTATTTACAAACCACTGACCGAGATTCTTCTTCGCTGTTTCTCTAACTTACCCTAGGACTGGAATAAGTAACTCTCTTGCTATCTAGAATATGGATGGCTCTCTTAGAGAGAGATTTACAAAGTGTCTTGTAGGGCTCAGAGTTTAAAAGATTTGCCCAAAGTGACACAGTCAGTAAAGGAATGGTCAAGAAGAGAGCCAAGACTTAAGCCATGGGATTCTGGGGCTGTCCAATGATCCCAATGGGACCATCACTTGGAATGGACTTCTCATCCCCACCCAGGGATTTCCACTCAGTCTTTCAGAGGAGGTACAGGGAACGCCTCTTCCAGCCTCTAGTTTTCCCCCTTGTATTTCTCACAGCCCTCTGGCTCCTGCATCTTGTGCTCTATGTTCCATTTTGTATTTTTCTGTAATTGTCTTATCTGCTCAAATTGATTCTAAATTATTTTGGGGAACAGACTATCTCATTCAACTGGCTATTCCTCAGTATGGAGTTTAAAAATATTAAATTATCAAATGGAATCTCTTGCTGCTCATTGTTTAAAAGGGCATCTACAATTCAGAAAATGTTTGTGGAAAACTGCTCCCATGTTAAACCAAAAAATGAGGTTTCATCTTACATATTCCCATAAATGTTTCATGTATGTTTCTTGACGTGATTCTCTGAAGTGAATGAAGTTGATGATGGCACTTAAAAACCGACACGTACGTTTTCCTTCTGAAATATAATGCAAGATAATGTTAGCATAGATCTAGTTCTTCTGGACCTCAAGACAGATCTAAAACTGGGAATTCATTTCCCAGCGGTTAGTAGAACACCCATTCAGCTTTTAAAATAAAAAAATAAAGCAGTTTTCATTAGTCAATAACTAACCTAATTCCAAAAAATAGCTCAGATTCAACAACTGCTTTCATTTTTTTCACTAAAATTTCAAAACCAACTTGTCTGTGTAGAGCTGTGTAGAAGGGTGACGGTAGGGTAAGAGGAGTGGCATTTAAAAAAATAATGAATAAATCAGCCTAGAGCAGTTTAAGTGAAATGGATGAAGTCAACCTTAAAATCCCATTATTTTTTAAGCTATAATTTTCCAATAAATTAATAACCAATAAGGTGTTATAAAATAGAAACAGCATTACTAGAAATTCATACATGAAGGAAACGCCTTTTGTCTAAAGCTTTGTGTCCATTCCCAACACTGTCTTTGAAGACAGTGGGTAGGGGGTCCATTCCTTCAAATAAACAAGCACTTTGCTTAGTAAGCACTTTCTCTGCGGTCAGCCCGTCCTCCAATGTCTTCCACATGCCTCTTAGTCTTCACCCCAGAGCAGAGACTGTGTCCTGGAGGACCTTCTGCCCAACAGCATGCCCTCCTCTTTGGTGACTGCCTTTCCAATATGATTTCAAGAAAGCTGGCCTTCACTTCACTTCACCCTCTCTTCTGCCTTTGCAATTTAGGCTCACAGAGCTTAGCACAGAGCAAACCCTTCACAGAGCTGACCCTCATCCGTTGTGTCTCACTTTTATTAGACTTTTTCTTTATTAAACTAAGAAAGTCTTGGGAGCACAACAGGTGCATACTCCTGTTAATGCAGTGGCGTTTTCTTCTGCAGAAGGGGTCAGTCAGGACACTGCTACAAAATAATCATGGGCATAATTTATTATTCCCTATCAACGTGAATCTCTTAATATTGAGTTTTCTATGGTACTTCTGCATATGCAAGTAAACAATGTGTTAAAGATGGGTATGCCTATGAACAAACATTTCAACTTACTTGGGTACAGAATATCAGCAAACTCAAAATCATTCACCCGACAGATGTGAAGAAAAGACTTCCTGAGGATGGGGATAAAACAACCGTATGAGTTTTACTCAACTTGACTGCAAGAAACAAACGCAGGCAAAGGCTAATACAAACTACGACTGAGCTGTGTGCTTCGCCTCCCTCTCCCAGGCCTCAGGACAGCACCACCAAACAGAGACGCTGCAGACGCTGTGCTGAGCGTGTGCATTCGCTGCACCTGGCGCTCCTTTTCCCCAGACAGCATTAATCAGACAGCTCCATGTTTCTACAGCATTTGTATTTTCACTGAGGAAGTGGAATCAAGAATGGCCTGGGTTTTAATGTTTCCTGACAAGGGCTGGCTAAAACCACAGACCTACAGCCACTTTTCTGACCCATAGTTTCTTATCCAGGTGGCTCAGTGGATAGAGAAGGGTGCCTGAAGTCAAGAAGACCAGAGTTCAAATTCTACCTCAGACATTCACTGGCTGGGTGCCTCTTCTAGTCTTGGCTTCCTCATGTATAAAACAGGGATAACCCTTACACCTACCTCCTGGGGCTGCTGTCATCACAACATGACGTGACACTGTAAAAGCACTTTTATAAATGTGCATTACTATTATTAAAGGGGAATAATACCTTTAGTATGAATTCACAGGTCTGTAGTAAGAACAAAATAAGATAATATGGGTAAAGGGCTTTGAAAATTGTCCATATTATTTATGGAGATTAATCATCATGTTGGTCCAGAGAAGTACTGGAAGACTGGTCACCATGCACAGAGGACCTTGGTCCCTATCCCTGAATCAAAGGGTAGCACGTTGTAACAGAAATCCCACGTGACCTGCCACTGGAAAGCCTCGGTCTGAGTCCCCGGCTCTCTCTCTCTACAAATTTGTGTAACTTGAGGTAGGTTACTTCACAAATCTTAAAAATCATTTCTTATTTTACTCTGCCATTTGAAGTCCTGTTAAATCCATATGATGTCTACCAGCGGGCATTTGGTGATACCCTTCTCGCCAGACAACCAGCTTTCAGGAGGATGACTAACCACCACCAGAAGCACTGACCTCATAATTTTACCTTCTGGTCACGTTTACTACACGAGTATTTAAGAACATCCAAGCGACTGGTTAGGTTTCCAAAACGGTGGACAAGGTGGGAAGCAAGGTTGCCTTTGGCGTTACCAGCCCCACAGGAATCAATTCTGAAACCTGACAGGTCAAGTCGAAAGCATTCTTAAAACCCAGAACAACTGTCAGCCCCTCACAATGGAAGCTATTTAATCAGACTACTTTTTACTTGAACATGCTGTAAGTCTGTTAATCTAAAAGTACAAGTGGAAAAAGGAAAAAAAAAGAAAAACCTTTCCTATGGGTTTTAATTTTAATAGATCAAACTGAAGCAACAGGTAAGGAAAAGTTAAAAAAAAAAAAAAAACCACAATTTTACTTACATATAAATAAACAAGTTACACAGCGGTAAGAAGCCTTCCATTATCTGTGGGTACATGACTTCAACATTCACCGGCATCTAAACACAGAAACGTAGGAATCGTCAGGTGGGCTGGAGGGTAGGAAGATTCACAACTTATTTTCAATAACACTCAAGAGCCTTGATCGCTGATCCCACAACCTCTGTGTGAACAAATGTAGAGCACTGTGGTCGGCGGCAACAGCCAGGTCTCTATACTTTACAGAGGAGGGGACCCGGGAAGGCCCCTTCTTACCCCTCCAGGGAACTAGTGAATAAAGATTTCTTTTTTGTGCAACCTTCAGCTTTATGTTGGGGACATGGTTTGGCAGCTGAATACGTCCCTCTGGACACATAAAATCCCATGAGCCTTTATCAGCAATCAGTCACTGTTGTAAACATATTCTCCCAGGAGAAAGAGACACAAGCTTAGGCGAGTCCAAATCAGTCAACCAATAAAACATTTACTAAGCCCCTGCTGTTTTCAAGGCACTGTATTAAGTAGCCTATGAGTCTTTGAGGACTCACATTCAAGAGAGGGAAGGCACCAGCATTAAGGAGGCTTGGGAAAGACTTCTTATAGAGGCTGGGACTTGAGAGAAGACAGAGATGAAGAGGGAGATAACTCCAAGCCTACAGTAAGGAGACTAAGGGACAGCTGGGGGCACACTGGAGAGAGCACTGGCCCTGAACTTAGGAAGACCTCAATGCAAGTCCCACCTTACTAGCTGTGTGACCCTGGGCAAGTTACTTGACCCTGTGTACCTCAGTTTCCTCATATGTAAAATGAACTGGTAAACAGTTTACTAGGAAACAGTAAACCACTTCAGTCATTTTTGCCAAGAAAACCCCAAATGGGGTCACAAAGAATCGTACGTGACTTAACAGGAGGAGATGAAGAGTCTGTCTGAAGAACCGCAGGGCCAGTGTCACTGGTCTGCAGAGAGGACAATTAGGTAAAGAAGAAAGAGAAGGCAGGAGGGGCTTTGAAGGCCAAATAGAAGATTTCATATTTGATTCTGAAGTTGCCAGAGAACACCTGGAGTTGATTTTGGGGAGAGGGGGACCTGACCCGTAGGAAGATCACTCTGGCCGCTGTGAGAAGAGGCTTCCACCCTCTGCTGGGTTTCAGCTCCATGAAACAAGCAGTTGCCTCCCCCACCCCCCACCCAGCCCATTGCTCAGTGCCCAGCCCATAGTGGGTGCTCAATCCCTGTTTACTGATTTGAATT
>JAQQSW010011671.1:0-12700 GCA_028646575.1 Pseudocheirus occidentalis | reverse complement strand
AATTTTGACATAGTTCCCTACATATCTGAGAAATGAGTCTTTCATCAGAGAAACTTTGTGTAAACATTTTTATATGACTTTATTGTCTATGGTACCTTTTATAAAATGTAGTTTCCCTGCTTATCTTTCTTAATTAAATAATTTTTGCTTTTGTTTGAGATCATGATTGCTAACCCTGCCTTTTTTTTTAACTTCAGCTGAAGCATAATGGATTTTGCTCTAGCTCCTTATTTTAATTCTGTGTGTGTCTTTCTGCTTTAAGTGTGTCTCTAAAATATATTATGGATTCTGGTTTCTAATGTAGTTTACTATTTGCTTCTGTTTTATGAATGAGTTTATCTCATTCGCATTCACAGTTATGATTACTAATTGTGTGCTTCCCTTCATCCTATTTTCTTCTGTTTATCCTTTTCTCTTTCTCTGTACCCTGTACCTTCTCAAGAATCTGTTTTCTTTCCGACCACTGCCTCCTTTAATCCATTTTCTCTTTTACCCCAACTCTATCATCCTTTTCCCCTCCTATTTCCCTGGTGATCAAGATAGATTTCTGTACTCAATTGAGTGTGTATATGTATTCTTCCATCTTTAAATAAATTCTGATGAGAATGAGGTTCAAGGGTTACCACCAACACCCCTCACACATTCCATTTCCCCCGTCTCTGTAAAAGGTCTTCCTTGTGGGCCTCTTTTTTGTGAGATTATTTTCCCTTTCCTTAAATATATCCATCTTTTGTACTCCTTCATTTTTTTGAGATCATTCCAACATAATTGACTCAAACCCATGCCATCAATGACTAAGAGAGAGATACTCCTGTGATTGTCACAGGACAATCTATTTCTTTTACCTTTATAGAGACAGACAATGGAGGCATCCTTGAACTCCTGGGGGATAACCTCCTCTTGCTTTATAACCCAGAAAATTTCAGTCAGCTTTTGTATGAGCAATGGACGCCCTACTTTGTAAATCTCAGCTGGAATAGAATTAGCACTAGGTGCTTTGCCACGTGAAAAGTGCCTAATGGCATTCAAAACCTCTTCTTTAGTTGGAACTTCAGCTAGTGAGGGATTGACTTCAACTTGAGGTAAATGATCAACGACCCCAGCATTGATTGATGATGGTTTGTTGAGAACACTACAGAAATGTTTAGCCCATCTCTCTAGCCTCATGTCCTTATTACTAAATAATGTGGCTCCATCATCACTGAGTAGTTGAGATGCACTGTAGGTCTTTGGTCCATAAATAGCCTTCAGGGCATCATAAAAGCACTTTGCATTGTTACTATCAGCATAAAACTGAATTTCATCTGTCTCCTTATTGAGCTGAGAATCCTTCATCTCTCTAAGCTTTGCTTTGAATGGAATTAAATGCTGCCTTCTTAGAGATGGATAAACTATCCTGCTGGTAAACCCTGTGGAGTTCTCATTTTTCATTTAGCAGCTTCTGAATTTCCCCATTCTTTTCATTAAGCTAGTCTTGCTGTTTGTGAGTGTTCTGACCCAGATGAACACATGCAGTGATGAACACAAAATCTCTGAAAGCTGCCTCCTGCTTTTCTGCTCTGCTGTTGCCAACCATGGGTTGGCTTAACTTTCCATCCAAGTTAACCACAAACTGTTCTCACTCAGAGAGGTGCTCTAATCTTTTGACATCAATTCTTCAGGCAGTCATTTTGCCTTGGGGCTGCTGCTTTTCTTGAATGAGAATATTTAGCTTGGAGATGATGAGTCTATGACCAGTCCAGCACTCTGCACCACACATGACCTCCAGCACTCACATTCTGTCTCTTCTTACATAGTCTATTAAATGCAAATGTTTGCTGCAAGGGTGCATCAATGTAGTTTTATTGTAGGTAAATGGAAAACAGTGTTGGTGATGAAAAGGTTGCGAGATGCCTAAGTCTTCAGTAGCAAGTGGCCATTGCTTTTGCTCTTTTCAGCTTCCTTCTTTCCTAGGACTCTCTGCCAAGTCTGGTATACTAAGCCTGTTCTAGCATTAAAGTCACTCAGAATTATAACATTGTCCTCTTTTGGCACACTGATGATAAGGGTCTCCAGGTCTTTGTAAAATTTTTCTTTGACCTTATCAGGGTTTGTCATGGTAAGAGCTAGGCACTGATGATGGTGGCATGACATTTTCTTGCAAGCTTGTTGACTAGATTAGTTTTGATTGCAAAACCTACACCAGCTTCACTGTGCTCTCCTTCACTTCCAGAAAAATGTACATCTAGTTCTGACTTCATTAGGCTGATTTTCATTTGCCAGCCTTGTTTCTCTCAGGGCTGCTATTTGAACATGATACCTGCTGGGTTCTCTTGCAATAAGAGCTGCTGACCTTTTAGGTCTGCTGGATTTTGTGTTGTCTATAAGGGTGCACACATTCCATGTATTGATGGTGAGTGGAAATGTCTTTACAGATGTTTTTGTGCATTTTTTATGTTTCAACCACAGGGTGAGATCCCTGCCTGCCATGGCAATCAGGCCAGGGTGGGGTAAAGAGACAATTTTTAGGCACTTTTCCCAGTCCCTCACAGAGAGTACTGTGATGCTTAAAAGGGTGTTCAGACATCCAGGGGCCTGCCAAATCCCACTACTGCTTTCAGTGAGAAGATGACCCTGTGGCCTGGGCCACCTGTAGGCAGGGTTGTGACTACAGCTCCCAGTGTATCTGCACCTCCTGCTTTGTCATTTGCTTGTTGCCCCAGGACTTTGAAATAGGCAAAAATGTTAAAATGGTATTGATGATGTCTTTTGATTCATGTGTAAATTGGATTTAAGTGAGGCAGAAGTTGTTGGCCTCACTCTTTCCTCCAGACTCATCACAGTCCAGTGGCAGGCAGGATGTCCCAGGATGCAGTGGATGACCCTGTTGTCTCTAAGGTCTAACCAAGCTCTAAGCCCTCCGCAGCGCCTGCTTCAGCTGCCTTCATGGACATTGGAACAAATCGTTCTCATCCTCCCATTCTACCAGGAGAAGTTTTCACATGCTTGGGGTAGACACTTTCTTCTCCTCCCCCCCAACTCACTGACAGGTTTGAGACCCCTCAGTTAGGGGATTGAAGTAGAGAAAGAGAGAGAGAGAGGGAGAGAGAGAGAGAGAGAGAGACAGACAGACAGATGAAGTTACATGTCTAAGATGAAACGACTAGTTAGGGATAGGGCCAGGACTAGAACCCAGGGCTCCTGATTCCTAGTGTGATACTCTCTCTGGCACTCTGTATGGTGATTTGAGGTAAAGCAGCAGAGGTTTCTATCCACGCTATTTCCAGAGCAAAGAGGTTGAGCATGACAGGAAGCCAGCTCCAGGTCATTTAGCACTGACGTCCTTTGAGGAGGAAACCAGAAACCAGGTTCTTTATCTCCTAGAGTTTCATCTGTCTCTACAGATAGCCAGACCTGGGGGCAGATTCCTTCCCCTTGTTCTATTGCAAAGATTGGTGTTATACTGGCAGTTTGTAGTATAACTGCGGAGTTTGCTACTATGGGTAGGTTTGTTGGTTGTTTAGTAGTTTTCCAGGCATATATGACTGTTTGTGGCCCCATTTGGGGTTTTCTTGGCAAAAATACTGAAGCAATTTGCCATTTTCTTCTCCAGTTCTTTTTACAAATTATGAAACTGAAGCCAACAGGGTCACACAGTTAGTAAATGTCTGAGGTTAGATTTGAACTCAGGTTTTCCTGACTCCAGGTCTGGTGTTCTTTCTATCCAGTGTGCCACCTAGCTGCCCAGTAATCCAGGTAATGCGGTGGTAAAGGTCCAAACTACAGTGCTGGCCATGTGAATGGGGAGAAGAGGCCAAATGTGGAAGTAGAATTTGATAATTTTTGGCTATTTAGATGTGGGGGGGAGGAGTGAGGGAGAGTGAAAACAATGAGATTTCAAACCCAAATGAGAGGAAAGATAGTGGCATCCTTAAAAGAGAAAAGGAAAATTAGTGAAAGAGTTGGGTTGGGGAAAAGATAATGAGTTACAGTTTAGAGTTTAAGGTTGCTACAACACATGCATTTAGAGGTGTCTGGGAGACAGGTGGTGACTGTAGGGTCCAGGTTCAGTAGAGAAACTAGGGATGGACATATAGACTAGAAGTCATTTTTGCAAAGATGACATTTGAAGCCATGGGAACTGATGAAATGAGTCGATAAACATAAGTACCTATTATATGCCAGGTAAAGTGCTAAGTGCTGGGTATACAGAGAAAGAGAACAAATAGCTTTTCTTCAAGATCTCACAGGCTAAGGAGTCATTTAAAAAGGAGAGAGAGACAGAAACACACACACATACACACACAGAGACAGAGAGAGAGAGACAGGGAGAGACAGAGATACACTCACACACAGAAAAGAATTTGTCCATAACGTAGAAGTCCAGGGGTCCTAGCTGGAACAGAACTGGGAAATTTGTGGGATTTGCTTTCAACGGTGTATCTCTTCTTCATGATTCAGAATTATTCTTGGGCCTTTTTCTCATTTGTATTTTTGGAATTGCTCTTTCCTAGTTTGTGTAATTCAGATGGTCTCTCTTTCAAGCCCAATTAGATACTGCCTAATTCCTCCATCAAGACTGGTTAGGGTATAGTGTTTGATCCTCATTGGACTGTTTCTTATCACTATGAATGACTAGGGTGTGTGCTAACTCATGTTATTTGAAACTTATAATAATGAAACAAAAGAAAACCAACCCCACAATTATCCACAGACCATCTCAAGCAGCATCACAAGAAGTGCATGGTGCCTAGGGGTTGGTTGGTGATTGAGGGACGTATCTAAATTCTAGTACCTGGGCATGACTGATATGCACTGTGCTTTCTACCTTATATCCTTTGCCTAATAATCAGCTTTTTTTATTTCTTAGTTAAAGGGTGTACCAGTATCTTCTTTGACTCAACAACCAGACTGATCCATGGGGATGCTAAGTAATAACAGCTAACTGGCAGAGAGCAATGAGAGGCGAGTCCTAATCTCTTCTGTGGCAGCAAGATTCTGGGGTAGGATGGAATAGGAGGAGGAGGGACACATGGTGTGAGTCAGAAACCCTTGATTCCTGACTCTGATACTTAGTATCTGGTGACTTTGGGCAAGTCTTTTAAAATCTCAGCCAAGTTTCCTCATCTGTAAAATGAAGGGCTTGGATTTGGCAATCTCTTCTAATCCCTTTCCTTTCTAAATCCCATGATCCCTGTAGCATATTGTGGCAGAGAGCTTCTCAGATTTAGAATGCAGCTTTACTCAGGAAAGTCTGGATTTTGAAACCTGTGAATTACATTACCAATCAAATTTGCATTTCTTTCAAAGGAGGGGCAAATGGCCTGACTTATTGGAGACAGCTGTGGGAAGCTGGATTCTGGTGAGGGCTACAGTGAAGATAGTTCCTTCAAGCATTGGTATCTGCTGGAAGAGCTATGTTTTTCTTCCTCTCTTGGGTCTTCAGCTCACTCTTGGAGAATTTCAATTCTGGAAATGTTCATTTTTCTGAAGGGTAGTAAGTTCTCAGGATGATGGCTTCTCCCCTCAAAAAGAGTGTGCTCAAACAATTTAGCAAGGGGGGAGGCATTTAGTGTTATTGTAGAGCTCAGTTTTAGAGATTTGCTATGGGGAAGAGTCATAAGGATTTTGCTGGAGATCTGTCATGTTGCCTAGCTCTAACTATTATTAGAGGGGAAGGCAGACAACATAGGCTTCCTTTATACCAGAGGCAATTCTACTATAAGGGAAAGAGTTGGCACTCTTTGGATGGTAAAGGACTTGAGTTCGAGTCCTGGTTCTACAACATACTGGCTACGTGACCTTAGGTAATTTATTTCAGCTCTCTAAGCTTAGGTTTCCTCATCTGTAAAATGGAGGTAATAATACTGAAATCACAAGGCTATTGTGAGAATCAAACAAAATAATGTATTTAAAGTACTTTGTAACCATAAAATACATATATGTCAATTATTAATTATTAATTGTATTGGGGCGGCTAGGTGGCGCAGTGAATAGAGCACCGGCCCTGGAGTCAGGAGTACCTGAGTTCAAATCTGGCCTCAGACACTTAACACAAAAAACTAGCTGTGTGACCTTGGGCAAGTCACTTAACCCCAACTGCCCTCCAAACAAGCAAACAAACAATTATTAATTGTATTAGTTGAGAGACTACTGGGTTCAAAATACAACTGTGAAACTTGCCATGTTAACTTGAGGTACCTTAATTATCTCTGTGACCTTATCTGTAAAATGAGCATCCTTGTTGTTCAGACATTTCAATTGTGTCCCATTTTTTTGTGATACTTGTGGGGTTTTCTTGGCAAATTACTGGGGCTGTTTGCCATTACATTCTCCAACTCATTTTATAGGTAAGGAAACAGGCAAATGGGCTTAAGTGACATACTCAGGGTCACACAGCTAGTATGTGTCAGAGGCCAGATTTGAACTTGGGAAGCCAAGTCTTCCTGACTCCCTCAGTCCACTTTGCCCCCTAAATGCCCCCAAATGAGCACAATTATACTGATTATGATACCTTATGAGAGGCAACATGGTGTAGTGGATAGAAAGCTGGTCTCAGTCTAAGAAAGACCTGGCTGAAATCAAGTCCTGCCTCTGAAACAGGCTGGCTGTGTGGCCCTGGCTAATTACTTACCTCTTGGTGCCCTCAAGTCAGTCTATGAATTGCAGAGAAGGTGCAGAGTAGACGGGGGTCTTTACCTGGAGTTCCCTAAGCTGGTGAAACCACCACTCCAGTCTCTATTTTTATCATCTCAGGGCTGGAGAAAAACTGTCCTGTAAGCCCTATGTAGCACATCTAAATGTGAGTTGTTGAGCCTTGTATTAAATTTGAAGGGGGGTGAATAGAATAGGGGTTGTGTGGTGAGGCTCTGGGAGGAGGTATCTAAACAGTGACTATGTGGCTGTGAGCAAGGCCCTCTGGATGACTGCCATCACTTCAGAGTTCTTACCGAGAAGATGAAAGGATTGGTCTGGACGGCCTCAAAGCTCTAGCTAGTCCAGTGCCCAAATGTTATGGTCTCATGACCCGTGTGCTTTTTGTCCTGGGATGGGAGTGTATTTCCTGTACTTCAAAAAGCCATTTATATATTTGTCACCTCTCACTGTCTTCCAAAAATAATAAATCATCATTGCTACATCAGATAACATTGAGAGAGCTTTTGTGTATATTCCTAGAATCTTCATGTAGCAGCTACAGCTCCACTCTATCTTAAATACTGATTGCAGAAGAGAAAGCAATTTTGCAATGCAGGGGAGCTCTTATCTTCCAGGGCTGAATAATTCAGTGGTTACAAAATGCTGCTAAAGTTCTCAAATGAGATTTATTTTTAAAGGGGAAACAAAGTGCAATGCCTATCAATTGGATTCCAGGCCCTTCCACAGGTGAAAGGTCTCTACTAGCACTGCCCAGCTGTCAGTCTTGGTGAGATTACCGGGAGGGTGGGAGATAGAGAGAGGAGAGGGAAGGGGGGGGGGGATGGGCTCTAATGTGATCCAGCTGTTCTGTCCTCGCAGTGAGGGCTTGTGGGGAGAAGCAGGCTCTGACACACCTGGGGGCCTGGGCTGTGCCGGCTGATGCTCCTGGATGAGGTTCTGAATGCTTTCACTTGCTGAAACCGGCTAGGTTTAATTCCATACCTGCGGCAGCCACAGAACCGACCAGCAGCAGAAGTTGGGTTGCTCTTTGTCCTACATTTCTGAATTTCCTGTCTATAGTCACTATGCATTGGGAATGTATCCAGGATACTTGGGTACTTATCTAAGGGGATCTGATTAGCAGAGACCTTCATAATAGAAACCTATCAACTATAGGACAGAATGACTTTGCAATATTGTGTGCCGTACCTTGAGTGTATAATATAACAATATTTATAATAAAATATAAACAATAAATATAAATAAAATATAACAATATTTTGATTCCCTGGCCGCAACTGATCAAGCCCTAATACTACCTGCCTTGCAGTTACTTGGTTCCCATTGGCATGTTCTCTTATGTTCAATGCAAAAAAGGATCATGTCAGTCATAGCTCTTCTGGTTCCCCCATCTTGGGGTTATGAGGCCTAAACAGCATCTAGTCATTCCTTGATTTGTGGACACTGACAGTATGCATTTCGCCGAGTCTTCCAGATGTGGGGAATGCTGGGGCCCCAGGGGTGATTGAATAGTAAGAAACGACATTTCCTTTCTACATACGTGTTTATCTTTTGGCCAATAAAACAACCAATTTGAATCATTAGTGAGTATTGCATGGTAACATTCTTTGGCAAAGTTTCTAATTCTTGAATAAGCTTATTGACTCGGCTTATTAAGTTTGGCACTACTACTCCTAAGTGGAAATTCGTTCATTCCTTCATAAGCACCTGTTGTGTGCCAAGGACCATTCTAAATGTGGCGCAGCGATGGTGATCAATGACAGTTACTCCTTTCATGGACCTTATTTTCAAGAAAGAGGCAGGACAATGTATACACAGTTATAATGATGCCGACTAGAACATGAGAGCAATATAATGCAAAGTCTGAGAAAAGAAAAAATTATTTATAGCCAGGGAGAACTGGGGCGATTTCATGAAGGAGGAAGAAAGCAGAAGCCAGAAGGCCTGTTAGTAGAGACTATTGCAGTCATCCAGAAAATAGAGAAAAACTCATTCCAGGGTCAGAGGGGAGTGGCAGCTATCTGTTATAGAGGAGAGAACACTCAATCTGGAGCCAGGGAAATTGTGGCCCTGTCATTCTGTTATCTCTGTGACATTGGTCAGCCAGGTGGTACAGTGAACAGAGTGCTTGGGCCTGGAGTCAGGAATATTCATTTCCTCGAGTTCAAATTCAGCCTCAGATGCTAGCTGTGTGACCCTGGGCAAGTCACTTAACTCTGTTCATTTTAGCTTTCCCATCTGAAAAATGAGTAGGAGATGAAATGGCAAACCACTTCAGCATCTTTGTTGAGAACCCCAAAACATGAAGAGTCAAATATGAATGGAAATAACTGAACAACAGCATGATCTGAGTCAAGTAACTTACCTCTCTGGTCCTCAATTTCTTCATGTGTTAATTGAAGGCCCTGGACTTGATGACTCCTGAGATCTCTTCCACCTCTAAATCTGCTTAGCATCTTCTATAGAATATATTTACTTTAAGAAAAAAAATCTGTGGAGTACCTACTCTGTGTTCATGGTGCTCAGGAACATAAAAATGACTATGAGTCTTTGTCTTCAAGCGGCTTCCAGTCTAGTAGTGATGGATAAAAGACAAGTATAAACAATTATAATACCCGAAATAATGTGATAGATACTGTAATAGAGTTAGGAAGGGCTATGGGCCATCAGAGCAAGAAGATAGAGCAAAGTATTGGGAGAGGGGGAATCAAGACCAGGACAAGGTTAATGAATGGGGGTGGCGTTTGAAATGGCCTTGAAAGATGGCTTGACTATGGAGGGCCTTGAAAGATAATTATAAAGGACTTTCTACTCCACTGAGTATAAAGACCAGTGTTGAATGAGATTACGTGGAGTCTGCCGTTCCCTGTTTGTGATGGCTGAGATATCAAATCCATTTCCCAGAATGCCCAATACTGAAAATTCATTCTAAAACACCAGATCAAAACATCAGCAGAATAAAATAATGGTTTCATCAAACCAATCATGAAAGCCTCTAAAAATGAAGCACTGATTTTCCCTGAGGGCTGCTTATGTTAGCTAGTCAATTATTTGTTTACACCTTTCAAAAATATAAAAGCAAACAAAATATTTGCATCCTATCAAGTATGAATAAGTTACTGGATTTTGTCTAGCACGTTTAGATGTACAAAGCATAGAACAGTCAGAGTGGAAGCTGTAGTCTACCTGCCATAGTTTCTGCTGTTAGGTAGCTCCACTTTGCAATTGATAAATTCTCTGCTGGCCCAATTCAGTAGGAAATCATGCTTAAATATGTTGGTGTGCTTAAAATATGGGCAATTCATTTGTTAAGTGGAGATGGCAATTATTAATTTCAATTTATCCTGTTTATTGGGGACAGCTGTTCATTAACATTTATTTAACTCCTGATTTAGGAACCAGACTAATTACCCCAACTAGGCAAAATCTCAGCACCATATGCAGAGAGGAGCTCTTGTTGTCCTACACTATTGGTACCAAGCAAGCTATTAAAATATCCAGCTGTTCAGCTAGGGTGATTTTTATAGATGGCCAGGTGGGGGCTCTCCTTACTTGGAATTAATATTATCTGAGGGAAAACTGAAAAGCAGTGTGCTTGTGTCAGATAGTTTAAAGTACCTAGTAATCATAGCAATTTATTTATAATCTAGTTCATTTCTTTCATTATATAGGTGAAGAAATTGAGGGTGTGATGTGAAATAGAAGTCCAGTGAGTAGAATGAAGCATTTGGTTATCAAATTTAGATTCGTGATCCCCCCTCCCGCCCGTTTTTTATTCAATTCCACATGGGTAATCTTTCTTCAACTAATGCATTTAACCCTGGTAGTGCCCTCTGAGTCTTTTTTCCCTATTCAGAATGAAGAGATTGGACTTGAATATCTAAATTTCCTTTCTAGCTTTATTATTCTATGCTTCATAAGCTAATTTAACAGGATACAAGCTCATCTTTGTGAGAATTTTAAGCATTTTAAACTCTGATTATCATTTAGGAGCCACTCAAACTTTTCATCTTTCTCTTTTAAAAAAAATCCCTCAATATCTAAATTTCCTTTCTGGCTTTATTATTCTATGCTTCATAAGCTAATTTAACAGGATACAAGCTCATCTTTGTGAGAATTTTAGGCATTTTTAACTCTGATTATCATTTAGGAGCCACTCAAACTTTTCATCTTTCTCTTTTAAAAAAAAAATCCCTCTTAATCCCACCCTTGCAGCCACAAACCTTCCCCAGCTGATACCTTGGTCTACCACGGAGATACCATGTCCCATATTACCCTCTCTCAGGGACCACTCCCCTTGAGGAAGTATGGGAGAAGGAGCATTTGGTTTACTTATTCCCTACTGCCAAATGTGGGTAGACCATCAAAATACCTTGTCCTCCCTTCATAACTGGGAGCTAGGTGAATGAGTGGACAGAGGCCTGGGCCTAGAGTCAGGAAGGCTCATCCTCCTGAGTCCAAATCTGGCTTCAGACACTAGTTATGTGACCCTGGACGAAACCTTTCACTTTGTTTGCCTCAGTTTCCTCATCTGTAAAATCATCTGGAGAAGGAAATGGCAAACTGTTCTGGTATCTTTGCCAAGAAAACCCCAAAAGAGGTCATGAAGAGTTGGACACGACTGCACAAGGACTGACCATCCTGTCATCATAGCGACGGCCAACATTCACGTAGCATTTCAGTTCACAAAACATTCCCTAACAGCCTTGTAAAGTTGTTGGGGCAAGTATTATCATCCTTATTTCTGGATGAGGAGATTAAGAGAAAAGAAGGAGAATGAATGGTGTTATAGTACTTTAAGATTTGCAAGGTGCTTTATATATATATATAAATCTACCATAGTTTAGTAGAAAAACAGCCATGACCCTTGACTTTGGAATGCGAGTACCTGGGTTTAAATTTCCACTTTGCTACTTGATATTTATGTGGCCTTGAGCAAAGTCACAAATTCTCATCCATAAAATTAGAGGGCTAATTAGCATGAGGTCATGGATGGGGAGAGAATTAATCTCAGTCACAAAGGCCTGGCTTCAGTTTTGACTTCTCTCATTCTTGCTGTGTGTCCTTGAATTTGTCTGTCTGTCTGTCTGTCTCTCTCTCTCTTTTTTTTTTTTTGGCATTTTGGAGGGGGGAATGCAGAGCAATTGGGGTTAAGTGACTTGCCCAAGGTCACACAGCTAGTAAGTCTTAAGTGTCTGAGGTCAGATTTGAACTCAGCTCTTCATGACTCCAGGGCCAGTGCTCTATTCACTTTGGACCTGTCTCTTATCCTTTTATTGCCCCAGGCAACTTGACTAGAGGTTAGCAAACTGTATTTGGCCTCACCCTGTCTTTGTATGGCTTGTGAGCTTATAGATTTTTTTGTTTTGTTTTGTTTTGTTTTTAAATAACGCTTTATTATAATTAAAAATGTAAAAAAACCCAAAACCATTCTTTGCTCCTGGCTGTACAAAAACAGGTGGGGTAATTGCCCCTTGGCAGTAAGTTTTAGAGCAGGTGCTGATCTTCAGTGGGAGAGAAAGTTCATCACCAGAAACTCTCTACATGAATGAAACCACAGGCCTGGTTTCAAATCAATAAAGGGTTTGAGGGATCTCTAGGTTCTTTCCCAGTTCTCCATGGGAGGACATGTGAGTTGGAATGTTGGCACCTCAGATGTCATCTAGTTAGGACGTTTGCTGAAAGTCCCCACAAGGGACCAGAAAGCCACTGTGTCATTCTGAGGTCACTCTACCGTTGGTTGACCCCTAACTGTAAGGAGGATTTCTTCCCCTAACACTGAACCTAAATGCAACTTCGACCCGTTTCTCCTAGTTCTGACCTGTGAGGCCAAGCAGAACAAACCTACTTCTTTTTGTTGTTGTTGTTTAATGTAATAAATTTTATTTGTTTTCTTGTTTACATCGTTCATTTTCATGAGATTTTTGAGTTACAAATTTTCTCCCTGTCTTTCCCCTACCCCACCCCCAAAACAGCGATCCCACTGTGAGCTTCTCCCCTGGTCTGCTCTCTAACTTTCTGGTAGGGCAGGGAGGGTCTCCCTATCCCAGCCCCTGTGTATCTT
>JAQQSW010011670.1:0-12701 GCA_028646575.1 Pseudocheirus occidentalis | reverse complement strand
GGAGTGGACCGGGAGCCGGGGACACCCGAGGCCTGTTGAGGTGGGTATAGGTAAGCCCTATACATCCTGACCCAAAAAAATAACCCTCATCTGAATAAAAAACCAGTAACAGATATTCATAAAGACTATGTTGAGAGATGGGTGGGGCACACACAGAAGAAACATGTGTAGCCAGATAGAGGTCACACACATAGAAAATATATGTGGCTGACATGTATAAAGGGAGGAGCTACTCCAGGCTCAACACTGAAAGGATACCGATGTTTTCTGATAATGTCATTGCTCCAACTACTATCTTCATGCCAGGCTCCTGTCTCCTCTCTTCCCCTCTAGGCAGGAGTCTCACTTCCTGCTGAACTCTCTTGTCTGTGGGATATCCTTCTTATTTGCCACCTGCAGTGGGAGGTTCTACTAACTTTTACCAGTAGGAGGAATTGACAAGTTGGCTCTACCATGTCTCTGTGTCTCTTTCTCTGTCTCTCCCCTTCCCTCCTCCCACCCCTGTTCTCTTTTAGCTTTTAGTCAGTCAACAAGCATTTAACAAATACTACACAGTTAAGCATTGTGTAGCAAGCCATTGTGCTAAGCTCTGGGAATGCAAAGAAATGCAAGAGCATGATCTCTGATCTCAAGGAGCTTATATTCTTAAGGGGGAAACAGTAATGGCAAGCAAAGGAGTACTTAGCATCTTGTTTCAGTTATTCAAGTATTTACCACCTTATTTCAGTTCCTTAATTATGTTTGAGTCCCACTTATGATTTGAAGGTAGGAGGAACTTGCTGATGCAACAGGAAGGGTGGAACAGGAAGGAGAACCATCATATAAAAGCAGGAGCACAAATTGGAACAGAGCAGAACTAAGAAAGTGAACACTTGTGGTGTCCGGCACTCTATTCTGTCTGTGTTGAATTGTGTTTGTGTTACTTTGTCAGATAGAAGCATTCTGTCTGTTGTTTGACTTACTTTGTCAGATAGAAGGACTCTATCTGTTGATTGTGTTACTTTGTCAGATAGATGTACCCTGTCTGTTGACTTGTGTTGATTTCACAGGAAGATAGTGAATTGATGATGGTGCCTGCAATGTTAATGAATGTTATTGTGGTTCTGTTAAGCTTTGTCTTCGCAGAAACAGAAACTGCAAAAGGACTTGAGGTGGACTGTCACCATGAGTTTCAATATGGAATGGGAACTGGATGAGGAACTAGATAAGGAGCTGGACCAGGAGCTGGGAGCTGCCTACCTGTGAATCCAGGTGATGGTTGGGTAAATTCAGGCAAGAGCTGGGAGCATGGAAGAGGAATCATGGGATTTGGGAGTCAGCCTTGAATGGAGATGAAAGGACCTTTCCTTGGGTACTTGATGCTGATTGACAAGATCATGATTTACTGTGACCTAGGGGTGGGAGAGCTTTGTGCTTTGTACCCCTTAAGGATGATTGAGTTAAGGATGATTGGAAGCTAGTCTCCAGTCAAGATGAAAGAAGACTTTCTGGCTGATGAGATTAAGATAATGTGACCTAGGGGTGGGAGACCTTTGTACTTTGTATCCCAAAGTGATCACATAGTTTTAAACAAAAGATATCATTTAGTAAGTCCTTAAGGATGATTGGATTAAGGACTTATGAATGATATCTTTTGTTTAAAACTTTATGGTCACTTTAGTAATGAGTAGTTATGTTACATCCCTGTGAACATTGTACTTTGGTTTCTATGAATGTTTTGTTTTGGTTTGCTGCTGAATAAATGGAGAATTCACTATACTATGTGATCAGAACCTTAAAGCTATTCACAGCAGCAGTCCTCTGAAAAACTGCTTGTACTTGACTTTACAAAACACCATATAAATAACTATGAGCACACAAGATACACTGAATAAAGGAAGGCACGAGTAGTCACTAGATCAGTGTATGCCTCCTACCAAAGGTAGAATTTGAGTTCATATAGCAAAAATGAACAATAACAAAATGAAAAATCCAGGTGTTGCACTTGGTACTCAACAACAACAAAAAATTTTGAAGGCCTCTAGTACATTAGATAGATCTTCTGTTGATGATATTGGGGAGATCTGGATGACAGTTGTACAAGATGAGAGAGCATGGACGGATTTTGATCTACACTGATGGAGGGAGTACTTATAGCAATGGAAACTGAGAACCGTAGAAGTGTGAGTTATACGTGAAAGGCATTGTGCTAAGCACTGAGGATTCAGAGACAAACAAAGCAATGAAGTTGACAATGTTGTAGTCACATCATACTGAGTTCATCTTTGCTCCAGATCTCTTTGAGCGGTGACCAGAAAGTTATTTGTTGTTTTTGTTGTCTAGTCAGTCATGTCTAACTCTTCATGACCAATGGATTGTACTGTTCGTGGAGTTTTCTTGGCAAAGATACTGGAGTGGTCTGCCATTTCCTTTTCCAGTGGACTAAGGCAGAGATTATGTGACTTGCCCAGGGTCATATAGCTAGAAAGTATCTGAGGCCACATTTAAATTCAGGTCTTCCTGATTCCAGGTCCAGCATTCTATCCACTGAGTCATCTGGCTGCCCCAGAAAGTTAATTTGTTCCTGTCAGGTCTGGCTCTTCCTTTAGGCCTACTCCATGCACCTTGGTCCTTGTTATTCCTAACTTAGCTCTCTGCCACAGCCATCCAGCTGACAACTCCTCAACTATCCTCTGCTGCCCTCAGATGTCCAGACAAGGTGTGAGTAAGCTGAGGGACTGAATGGTTAGGGAGTTTTAGGGAGAGTCAGTATGCATGTTGAAGTCCCTTAATATGATGGCAAGAGATGGAGAGAAGAAAAAAATTATAAGCCCATGTATCAAACTCATTGAGGAAGCAAGGGAAGTTACCTAGGGTTCTGTAGACAACAGCTACAAGATTTGGTTGGATGGTAGATATGAATAGCATTACCCTCAAAGGAGGAAAGTTTACTGAGTGATAGAAGAAAGGGAGAAACCTGGAAGTAGCAATGGAGAGCAAGGAATAATCCAACCCCTTCCCAGGGCATGGAGGGGAATGAATGAAGGTGCAGCCAATAATTGAAAGGGTGGTCAAGGAGACTGTGTCTTTGGGGAAAGCCAGGTTTCAGTGATAACTAGTAGATGGGAAAAATGAGAGAGGAAAAGATTTAAGATGAAGGGAAGTTTTTTGCCTATGGAACAGACGTTTCAGAGGGCATGGTAGAAAGTATGGATGTGTTTGGTTGGAACATTGGGATGAGAAGGTTGAGGGGGATGAGAAATGGGATTCTGAACCCTAGTAGGGTTTAGAATCCTATAAAAGGTGTGACCAGGTATGAAAATTCTTCCCAAAAGACACTGTAGATCTTATTTCACCCTAATTGCTAGGAATCCATTACAAACACCCTATTAACATTTAACCATTAATGTCGATTTGCTCTTACAAAGGAATTTTTTCTTTAAAGACAGAGCAAGTATGTGTAAACATTTTCACTAATATCTCCAGGACTTACTCTCCCCTATACCACCTCTGTATCTCAGGGGAAGTTCATGAAAACTTAATCCATACGTAGCATTGGTTCCACTAAGTTCATATCCAAAACTGGCTCTCTTGTCATATGAGTCATTCCACTCGGCTAGGGTAGGTCCTAAAGATCATTCCCAAAGGCTATTTGGGTAGTTGTGCTTGACTGGCTGGACTATCAGGTTTGGATTCTGACTTCTGTATTCCTGTGATAGAAAAGACCAAATGAAACAATGAAGGAGATCTCATTTCTCAGGAGCCATGTAACCACAGAGGGAGAGGATCTCTTACGGGAAGTTGTCACACCAGACAGCTGAGACTGACTCAGAGTTTTTTGAAGACTGGCTGTGCAGCTGCTTGTGAAAGGTTTTACCCAGCCATGTGGCCAGCCAACCAGAACCAGTTATAGACTCATACGTATTACGTCTAGGTATACACATTACACAGGCATGTCCATGCATGCTCCGCAGTCTCTCCAAGCACTTCCTTTACATGAAATCATTGTTGTCCCAGGAGTAGCTCCCTGCATCCTTCATATGGAGAGGAGAGATTCCATCTGATCAAGCAGATGAGATCAGTATATGTGCTGTACCTTCATTGCATCAGCATGGTAGTTCATCAATCAACAAGCATTTATTAAGCACTTACTGTACCAGGCATTCTGTTGAGTTTCAGGGGATAGAAAAAAAAAGGCTAAAATAGTCTACCTTTAAGAAGTTCACATTTGAATGGAGAAAACAACATGCACACCATTGTATACATAAAAGATATATACGTTATAAATGGGAGTGGGAAGGCATTAGTAGGTCCTAGGGGTAGACCAAGAAAGACCTATAGAAGATGAGATGTGAACTGAGTCTTAAAGGAAGCCAGGGAAACCTGGAGATGGAAGCGAGAAAAGAAAGTGTTCTGGATTATAAGCATGGGGATAGCCAGAGGGAAGGCACAGACTGGGGAAAAGCTGAATTGTAGAGACCATGGAAGGGAGCAAAATGTAAGATGATTGGAAAGATATGAAGTGAATGGACTTTGAAGGACTTTAAATGCCAAACCAAAGACTTCATATTAGTTTTATAGGTAATATGGAGCCTCTAGAGTTTTTGAATAGAGGGGTTGAGATATTAGTTAAGGAAAATCACTTTGACAGCTGAATGGAGGATAGATTGGGATAGGGAGAGACTGAAAATAGAGAGCAACCAGAAAGTTACATATCGTAGTAGTCCAGGTGTAAGGTGATGAGAGCCTGCACCAGGGTGGGAGCTGTGTGAGTGGAGAGAAGGGGACATATAAAAGAGATACTGTGAAGGTAGAAATGGTAAGATTTGGTAATGGGTTGTATATGTGCAATGAGTGTGAATGAGACTGAGGATTCCAGAATAACACTGTGGTTGTAAACTTGGGTGGCATGGAGTATGGCAGTATCTTCAAGAGTGATAGAAAAGTTCAAAAGTAAGGATGGCTTAGGAGAAAAGATAATGATATAAAACTTCTGTTTTGTACTAGGACCAAACGGATTTGCAAGTGAATTCTATCAAACATTTAAAGATCAACTAATTCCAATATTAAATAAATTATTTGGAATAATAGGTAAAGAAGGGATCCTACAAAATTCCTTTTATGAAACAAATATGATACTGATACCTAAACCAGGAAGAGTAAAAACAGAAAAAGAAAATTATAGTTCATTTTCCTTAATGAAAGTGAACGTAAAAATCCTAAATAAAATACTAGCTAAAAGATTGCAACAATATATTACAAAGATTATATATTATAATCAAGTGAGATTTATACCAGGAACACAGGGTTGCATAACACAATGAAACAATGCATAACATAATGGATTCTATCAATAATAAAAATTTTTTTAATGATATGATTATATCAATAGATGTAGAAAAACTTTTTTATGAAGTTCAATACTCACTTTATTTTTTAAAAAAACCCTTAAAATACTGGCATAAATGGATTTTTCCTTAAATTGATTTTTAAAAAGCATTTTTTTCTAAAACCATCAGCAAGCATTATTTGTAATGAGGATCTTTCCAGTAAGGTCAGGTGTGAAACAAGGATGCCCACTGTCATGAATATTATTCAATATTGCTTCAGAAATAAAAGAAATAAGAGAAAAAAAGAAATAGAAGGAATTATAATAAGGAATGAGATAATAAAATTATCTCTTTTTGCAGATGATATGATGATACAGTTGGAAAATCCCACAGACTCAAGTAAAAAGTTATTTGAAACAATTAATAATTTTAGCAAAGTATCAGGATATGAAATAAATCCACATTAACATTCCTGTATATCACAAACAAAACTCTGTGAGAAGAGATAGTATTTAAATTTAAAATAACTCTAGACAGCATAAAATACCTGGGAGTACAGCTGTCACCACAAACCCAGGAATCATGTAAACAAAGTTATTTTTAAAAAAACTTTTTATACAAATAAAATCACATTTAAATAATTGGAGAAATATTAGTTGTTCACAGATAGGCAGGGCAAATATAATAAAAAATGACAATTTTACCCAAACTAATTTATATATTCAATGCCATGTCAATTAAATTACTATTTTTTTCTGAAATAGATAAAATAATAACAAAATTCATTTAGAAAAATAAAAAGTCAAGAATATAAAAGGAAATAGTGAAAAAATGTAAAGGAAAGATGTTTAGTAGTACCACATCTTAAACTATATTATAAGGCAGCAATTATCAAAGCTATCTGCTATTGGCTAAGAAATGGAAAGGAAGATCAATGGAATGGTATAGACATACAAATTACAGCAGCAAATAAACATAATTACCTTATGTTTGACAAGTATAAAAACTTAAGATTTTGAAATAATTCATTATAAATTGTTGGGAAAGCTAAAAACCAGTATGGCAGAAACTGACCTATTATAGACCTATTATCTTGCACCATTTACCAAGATATGGTCAAAATGGATATATAATCTAGACATAAAGAAAGATTTTTCAAGAAAATTAGGACACAGAACATATTACTTAGCAGACTTATGGATAGGTGAATAATTTATGAATAAACAAGAGAGAGTAAAGTTAGGTATAAGTGGATAATTTTGATTTCATTAAATTAAAATATTCTTGTATATAATATGAAACAAGTGTAGCCAAGATCAGAAGGAAAGCAGAAAATGGCAGGGGGGGGGGGGACATTTTTATAGACAATTTATCAAATAAAGGTCTCACATGTAAAATATATAAAGAACTTTGTCAGATCTATAAAAATATGAGTCATTCCCCAGTTGATAAATGATCAAAGGATATGAACAAGCAGTTTTCTGATGAAGAAATCATAACAATTTATAATCATATGAAAAAATGCACTAACTCATTATTGATTAGAGAAATGCAAATTTAAACAGCCTTGAGATATCATTTTTATATCTACCTAAATTGATTGACTAAAAGATAGAAGGGGAAAATGATAAATGTTGAAGGGAATGTGGAAAAATTGGGAAATAATTCATTGTCGGTAGACTTGTGAACTGATCCAACCATTTTGGAGAGCTATTTGGAATTATGCTCAGTTATTAAACTACCTATACTCTTTGACCCAGCAATATCACTACTTGGTCTATTTCCAAAGTTAATTAGGGAAAAAGGAAAAGAATGCTCTAAAATGTATATGGAAGCTCTCTTGTGATGGCAAAGAACTTGAAACTGCAGGGATGACCATCAACTAGAAAATGGATGAACAAGTTGTGGTATGTGATTGTGATGGAATACTCCTGTGCTATAAGAAATGATGACCTCAGTGATTTTAGAATAATATGGAAAGACTTGCATAACATAATGAAGAGCAAAATGAGCAGAACCAAGAGAACACTGTATAGAGTAACAGCGATATTGTTTCAAGAACACTTTTGAATGAATAAGGTATTTTGACTATTATAAATACCCAAATTAACTATAAAGGTCATATGAAGAAATATGCTATCTGCATCCAGAGAAAGGACTGATAAATAAAAGTATATGTAGAATAATTTTAAATATGTGTGTATACTTATTTGTGTCTAGTGGTAGCCATCTCTAGGGTGGAATGGCAAGGAGGGAAGAAGAATTTACATGATAATTTTGTTGTTTATTTGAAAGGAATAGCATATTGTGCAAGTCTCATGTACAATCATCTTTTTATTGTAATACGTTATGGAAATGCTTGCTTATTCCATAAATTTTTAAAAAAGAAAAGTTCTGTTTTGGACATGCTGAGTTAGAGAAGTTGATAGGACATCTGATTTGAAATGTCCAAAAGACAGTTGGTGATGCAGGATTGACTATAGATCAGGAGAGAGATTAGAACTGGATGTCATAGAGCCAGAAATCATCTGCATAAACATGATAATCCCTCCAATGGAAAATGATTGGAAGCACCAAGTGAGATAGTATCCAGGGAAAAGAGAAGATGGCCTTTGATAGCACCTGTGGGGACATCCTGTGCACTGGATAAAAAAAAAAAAACAGCAAAGGAGACAGAGGAGAAGCAGTCAGACAGATAAGAGCAAGCAGTTCCACAAAAACCTAGAGATGAGAGACTATCCAGGAGAAAGTGATCAAGAATGTCAAATACTGCAAAGAGGTAAGGACTGAAAAAAGGCCCAATGAGTTGGCAGCTAAGAGATCACTGGTGACTTTGGAGAGAGCATTTGAATGTAGAGGTTTCAGGCTTAATTATAGAGGGTTTAGAAGCTCAGTGAGAGTAACGGGAGGAAAAGCAACTAGGATAAATTACTTTCTCAAGATTAACTGAGGAGAGGAGACATAGGAAAACAGCTAGCAGGGATAAAAGCATCAAGTGAGAGTCTTTTAAGGAATGGGGAGCAATGAGCATGTCTACAAGTTTCAGGGAAAGAACAAGTAGATAGGGAGAGACTGACAATGAGAGAGTGGCAATAAGAGTAGGGGCAATTTCTCAGAGAAGACAGGAGGGATAGCATCTGGCAGGCATGTAGAGGGGCTGGCTTTGGCAAAGAGAAAGCTGACTTCATGTAAGACCTAAGTGAAGAAGATAGTAAAAAAAAGATAGAAGAATGTTATGCAAGGAAGTAGGGAGAGAGTTCTCAGTGAATAGCCTCAATGTTTTTGGTAAAGTATGTATGTGATGTGGTTCTCATCTAAGAAGGTGTGGGAAAGGTTAAGGGGATGCTATTGAAGAGAGATAAGAAGGTTTGGAAATAGTCATAGAGGAGAGTGAGATAGTGAATTGACTGGAGAGGAGTAGAGTAATTGCCTTGCTGTAGTGAGGGCCCAGTTGAGATTACATTTACATTTACATTTACATTTGTAGTGGACCAAATCAGCATGATTTTGTGATTTCCTTCAGTCTCTTTGGTAGTACATGAATAAATGCAAAGGGGGCTTTTGGTGGGAGTAATCCAGTGATGGAGTTTAGTAAGGAATGATGAGCATATTCAAGAGTTTACTGGTAAATGTTTAAGAACAGACTCTCCAACAAGATAGAACACACTCTAAAAGTTTATCTGCATTATTAATATTTCTCCATCACTTTCTAAAGTCAAGATAATCAACAAAACAATAGATCAAGTTCTAGTCTGTTGCGTTTGCAGATTTCCCTATTCACACTGAAAATTTAACTGTTGATTTTGTGCAATACAGTCAGTACAAACTATCTCTAGCACATCCCTAAACAAACTGGACAAACAAGTAAGGAATTTGAAAGCAGATGATAGCTAGTGTAGAGTTCAATTGGCTGATCAATGGGTAAAAATAGGAAAGAAAATGTAGCTAGTTCAGTGTCCTTAGCCTGGGAAAGAATTGAGGGGTAGAAAGAAAAGAAGTCATAGTGAGGATAAATAATGGGGTTAAAAGTTGTAAGGCACAGGGGAAAATGAAATGATAGAAGATTATGATCAGATAAAGGAATTTCATAGTTCATGAACATGGAAGTGGAGCACTGGTGGGTAATGGCAGGATCAAGGTTGTAATCTCTGTTATAAGGATGGAATAGAAGAGAGTGGAATAGAAACAGAATATATTGGGGAACTAGGAATGTAGGGTGTTTGAGAGAATCTCTCTCTCTCTCTCTCTCTCTCTCTCTGTCTCTCTCTCTCTCTCTCTCTCTCTCTCTCTCTCTCTCTCTCTCTCTCTCTTTTGTTCCTACCCCCACTCCCCACCCCCAACTAGGAGAGCAAAAGTTGGGTGGGGAAAAAAAAGACAATAAGTCAGGCATTAAACTAATTGAGGAGGACAAAGAATGTCCTGGGGGTACATACATATATATACATGTACATACATGCATATATATGTGGAAATGACTTACATGCTTATTGAATGAATGAATAGAATTATTTAAAAGGATTGTGCTTTGTAAACTATAACATGTAATACAAATGTGAACGAATCTATTATCCTCCTTTTAAAATATCTTTTGAATCAATTCTTCCTCTCTAATTCCACTGCCATCTTCCTACAACACATCCTCATCACCTCCCACCTGGATAATGTGGATAATTGGATAATCTCCAATCAGATCTTCATATCTCCACCCGCACCCGCATACTATGTCTCCCTTCAATCTATCCTTCATACTCTGCCAGATTTACCTTCCTCATGCAAAGGTTATAGCATCACCACCACCACCACCACCACTACCCTCCCCATTCAAAACCCTTCAATGGTAGAGGTAAAGTTCAACCTCTAACTTGACATTCAAAGTCCTCCAAAACCTGGTACTACACTACCTTTCTAGCTTTATTATTCCCTCTTGGGTACCCTACACTTCAGCCAAAATGAAAACTGGTCTACTCATCATTCCCTAATCCCCTGCTCACCACACACCTTTCCTCTTTGCCTTTCCTCATACCATTTCCTGTATGTAAAACCTCCACCTACTTCCTAACTCCTACAAAAGCCCAATTCAAATGTTACTTTTTCTAAGAATCTTGCTTGATTTCATTGATCCTCTTCTTTTTACCTACCAACAGTGAGTAATTACCTGCCTTACACTCAGTTTTTATATAACATTCGATTTGTATTTCTCTTACACACTTAATTTTTATCATTTTATAGTGTGGTTATTTGTATATATGTCATGTTCCTATCAGACTTTAAGATATCTGAGGGTAGTAGCAATGTGTCATTTAAATGTAATATCTCCTCCAATATGCAGCACAGTGCTCTGCAGGTAATAGGCATTTAACAAATATTTATTAAAATGAGGTGGATTAGCATCTTGGCAATAGTACTACTCATGCCTTACATATATAGCTTTTTACTTTTAAAAATGTTTTTATTCATGCCTTGTGTTTTGAAATCACATTCATTTCCAATTATATCCCTTTTCTACCCCCAATGTGGAGTCTTCATAGGATCATAGATTATTTGAGTTGACTCCTTCATTTTACAATTGGGGAAACTGAGGTACAGAGAAGTTAAATGACTTGTCCAAGGTCACAGAGGTAGTAAGTGACAGAGGCAGGATTGAATCCAGGTCCTGGGATTCCAAAACCCTCACCATACTTCCCTTATTAACAAAGATTTTTAGAAAATTAAGCATAGCTAACCAACGACATCTGATTATTGTCATATGCCAGGTTCCATATCCACCAACCTCACAGACTCAATGGAAGGATGTGAATTTTCTTAATTTCTTCCCCAGGGCAAAATTGAGTCTTTCTAATTACCCAATGTTCTGTTTCATTGTATTGTTCTTTTATTTACACTATAATAGTCATTATCTGTATTGTTTTTCTAGTTCTGCTTACCACTAGATTCCAATTAATACAAGGAATAAATCCTTTGAAATGGTCAAATGTATTCAAATTTGCATTATTAGAAGTTTTAATTGTGTAAAATATGGTCATTGGTTCCAGCCCAATGAAAATACCCAGGGTGAATCTGAATAAAGCAGGAACTTAAGAGGAAATCTCTTATTTGCACTAATCAAGACCCAGCTGGTCTTATAGGAGCCTATATCAATTCATACAGGACTCCTTATGATTCTTAGAATTTTTAAGGTACTAATTAGTACTAAGGTACTAATATACACACACATAGATACAGAAATAGATACTTATTTGTGTCTAATGGTAGCCATCTCTAGGGAAGGAATTAAAAAAGAAAAAAAAAGAAATTTACATGATAATTTTTGTATATTTGAAAGAAATAGCAAGTTGTGCATAGTTGACTTGGAGTTTCATGTTCAGTCATCTTTTTGTTATACTATGAAATGCTTGTTTTATTCCACAAATTAAAAATAAATTTTTTATAAAAGAATTTTAAAGCTACAGTAATATTCCATCATCATTGTATCTGACAGTTTATCTAACCATTCCTTAATTACTGGGTAGTTATTTTGTTTCCAGTTCATTGCTACCACAAAAATTGTTGCATTATTATTTTGCTATATATGGGAGCTTTATATATTTGACCTCCTTTGGGGTATTTTTACATACAATAGAATTTCTGGGTCAAATAGTATGAACATTTTAGGCACTTCTTAAAAGCATAATTCCAAATTACTTGGTATTTTTCTTTTTATAAAGTACTTCTTAAAATTTAATTTAAAATTTTTTATTGAAATATTTTTCTAAACAAAACTTTCATTTCTGAATTTATTGCTCCTATTTTCCCTATGCAGGTAGTCATCCCTTGAAATAGAGGATAAAAAAAGAGAAAGAGGAAGAGACGATTCAGGAATATTAATCAAAACATTAACCAAATCTGATGATAAATGCAGTATACTACATTCAGAACCCCCCAACCCCCTTCTGCAAAAAAGGATAGGGGGTGTGGTCAAAGTACCTGGGAGAAGTATTTTTGCCATAACAATATAGAGAAGGAATTTTGTAAATACGGAAGGATTTAAATGACAAACTTCCTCTCCTATTGCTTTAAAATTAATGATTACTCTTTTCTCCTCTGCCTCCTAGGTACATTGTGGACTTCTTCTTCTTTTTTTTTTTTTTTGCTTTCCTTTCTCTTCTTTTTTTTAATTCTTTTTTTAAAAATATTTTTTATTTGTTTTCTTGTTTACATCATTCATTTTCATTACATTTTGGAATTACAAATTTTGTCCCCGTCTTGCCCCTGCCCCAACCCTAAAACAGCAATCCCACTGTAAAGCCCCTCCCCTGCTCTGCTCTCTTACTTTCTGGTAGGGCAGGGAGGGTCTCCCTATCCCAGCCCCTGTATATCTTAATTCCTAGTTGCAGGTATTGCAGAACATTAAAT
>JAQQSW010011669.1:0-12701 GCA_028646575.1 Pseudocheirus occidentalis | reverse complement strand
GCTGTGTTCTCTGGATTTTTGTGAGTCTGAGAGTCCTAGACTTTCCTAGACTTTGTCTGGGCTCATATTTTCTGGGTGTTTAGGGTGGCGGTGTGGGAGCTGCGGGACCTTGCTGCTTCTACACTGCCATCTTGGCTCCGCCCCTCCACTGGTTGTTTTTTTATGGTCTTTAATTCATTTATTTTTAGTTTGTAGCTTTCAGCATTCTTTTCCACAAGATTTTGAGCTACAAATTTTCTCATTCCAATATGGAAAGCATACTGATAACTCCTTCCCCCAGTAAGACCTCTTTTAAATACTCCTCTTTTCTTCCCCTTACTCTCCCATAGGGAAAGAAGGATATCTTTATCCCATTGCATGTATATCTTATTTCCCTGTTACATGTAGCAACAATTTTTAACAAGTGTTACAAAAATTTAGTTCCAGATTCTTTCCCTTCTTACATCCTCACACACCCCTACTGGGAAGACAAGAAATTCAATGTAGGTTTTAAATGTGCAATTATGCAAACATTTCCATAGTAGTTGTGTTGTGGAAAGACTACATTTCCCTGCATCTTATCCCACCCCTCATTTATTCTATTTTCTCCTTTGACCCTGCCCATTTTCAAAACTTTTTGGTCACCCCTAATCTGTCCTCCTTTCTATCATCCCTCCTTTTTTTCTCCTTCTCCCCTACTTCTACTGTACAGCAAGATACCCAGTTGAGTATGTATGTTATTGCCACTTTAAACCAAATCCAATGAGGGTACAGTTGATTCATTTCCTTTCATCTTCTTGCTGTTCCTGCCCATTATAACTGGGGTTTTTTTTGCCTCTTTTATGTGGGATTATTTATACTATTCTATCTCTCCCTTTTTCCTTCTACCAATATATTCCTCTCTCTCCTCTTATTTTTATTTTTAGATATTACTCCTTCACTTTCAACTCATCCTGTGCCCTCTGCTATGTATACATGTTCTAACATATACATATACACAAATACACCCACTCATATATACATATATATGTATGTATACATATACATATATATTTACACATATACACACATCTATATGTATATATGTACATATACACATATATGGGTGTATAGAAATTCATACATATATACCCATATGCACGCACACCCACACACACCCACATGCACATACACACATATACCATTTAACTATCTTCATACTGAGAAGTCTCCTGAGTCACAAATATTGTCTTTCTATATATTAACGTAAATAATTCAACATTAATAAGTTCCTTATGATTTCTCCTTCCTGTTTACCTTTTCATGCTTCTCTTACTTCTTGTTTCAGAAAGACTATTTTATATTTAGCTCTAGTCATTTCAGTAAGAATGCCTGAAAGTGCTCTATTTCATTTAAAATCCATATTTTCTTCTGAATTATCACACTGAGTTTTGTTGGATAGGTGATTCTTGGTTTTAATTCAAGCTCATTTGGTCTGCTGAATATCATATTCCAGATTCTTTGATCCCTTAATGTAGAAGGTCCTAGATCTTGTTAATGCTTATCGTGTTTCCATAATACTCAAATTCTTTCTTCCTGATAGCTTGTAATATTTTCTCCTTGAACTCTGGAATTTGGCTATGATATCCCTAGGAGTTTTACTTTTGGCATTTTTTTTCAAGGGGTGGTTAGTGAAGACTTTCACTTTCAACTTTTCCCACTGATTCTAGAATATCCCAGAAGTTTTCCTTGATAACTTCTTGAAAGATGATATTTAGACTTGTTTTTTGATCATGGCTTTCAGGTAGTCCAATATTTTTAAATTACCTCTCCTGGATATATTTTCTTGGTCATTGGTTTTTCCAATGAGATATTTCACATTGCCTCCTATTTTATTTCATTTTTTTTGCATCTGTTATATAGTATCTTGATTTCTCATAAAGTCATTACCTTTCATTTGCTCCACTCTAATTTTGAAGCAATGATTCTCTTCAGTGAGTTTTTGAAATTCCTTTTCCATTTGATCAATTCTGTTTTTAAAGGAATTCTTCTCATTTAAGGGGGTCTCTTTTGCCATTTCAGCAAGTCTACTTTTAGGGTGTTATTTTCTTCAGTATTTTTTGGTTCTCGTTTAGCAGGCTGTTGACTTGGTTTTCACTATTTTCTTGCATTATTTTCATTTATCTTCACCTTTTTTCCGATGCTTCTCTTACTTGATTTTCAAAATCCTTTTTGAGCTGCTCCCTGGTCTGTGACTAGTTCATAGTTTTCTTGGAGGTTTTTGATGCAAGAGTTTTGACTTTGCAGTGTTCTTCTTGTTCAATGTTTTGATCAATTTTGTCACTAAAAAGACAATTCTATTGTTTGATTATTCTTCATCTTTTTGTTGATCTTTTTGCCATCGTAGAACCCTGCTTCCAGAGTGGAGAGTGTTGTGTCCCTAATTTCTGGGGTTTTGTGCAGTTGTTGTCAGAGCTTCTTCTGGGCACCTGACTCAGAACTGTGAGGAGGATTGCCTTCTTTACTATCTCAACAAGTTTTGCCATGCTTATGCTCCTCACCCAGAACCACCACCCCAGACTCCCATCAGATTCAAGCATGGTATAGCAAAAAAATCCCACCTCAGAATCAGCAAAGAGATTCCTGCAATTTTCCTCTGGACAGTTGCTTTTTCCCCTATTATCAGTAGGCCTGGAGCTCATTATGCAGCTGCTGTGGAAAGCTGCTGCAGTCCCTTCTACCTGCACCATCCCAGTGGCAGAGGCAGGAGTGTTTTCTCCTTTCACCCAGGATCAATAGAAATCCCCACTGACCTTTTGCTTTTGCTTTCTTGTTTGTAAGTTGAGAAGGCTGGAAACCATCACAATTGTCAGTGATTCACTCTGTCTTTTTATGGTCTTTGAGGCCATCAAAAATAAATCAATCCCCCTTCCATGTGACAATGCTGTAAGTTTTTGTATACAGTTATATCTTTATTATGCTTTCTCTTTTCCAGGACAGAAAACCAGGATTATTGCAATTCATTCTTATATCAAATGGATTCAAAGAACTTCATAATTCTAGTTCTATTTCTTTGGATATTTTCCTACTTTTCATTTTAAGTCCAAAACTGAATATGTGAAGTGACTTTTATGCTCTAAATATACCTAAACTTGGGTAGAGGGCAGGAGGACCAAAATCTCTTTAGTATATGCCTCTCAAGGAAACCTAAGATCACATGACCTTTCATGGCAGTCATAAAACATCATTCTTCTTTTAGGTTTTGCTTTCATGCTTACCATGATCATTCCCTTATGGAAACAAATATGTAAATCATCAAGAAGTCATCTAAGGCATAATTTTATATTCTAACAGAGGGAATAGCCATTAAAATGGTGTCTTCCTTCTGCTTTCAGTTCATATTTCTTTATTGGAGACATATACTTCTATCTAAACTATATTTTTTTCCAAATCTTTTGTGTATCTGAAGAAACACCACACTAATTATTATTATTTCCTACAAACCTGAAATTTTCCACAAATTTTATATATATTTACGTGTATGTTTTTTTACATATTATTTATGTATGTGTGCATGTATATGAGCATGTATATCTTTTAATTGCAGGTTAAATAATTCGATTATATCTGGTTAATGAACAGTTCCAGAAAAATTGCTGTGAAACATTTCCATTAAATACTGAGATGGCATTACTTTTTTTTTGAGGGTTCATAATGTACCACCAAGAAATGTTGTCCACAGAAGTTGCTGCCTTATTCAGCAATAATTAGAGGAAACTTGCATACTAGTTGCAGTCACAGGTAGAAAAACGTGAGAACTACAGTGCATGGCATAGCCAGCTGCATACATAGGAAATGGGATGATCTCCATTTTTGGAAATCATTACCCATTCCAAACCTGACATATAAATTGTGTGAGAATACTTGTTTCCTCCTCATCAGCATTTGAAAAACTTTCAAACAATTACATAGAGGCTTTCAGTGGAGTCTCAAGCATGTGTTGTTAACATTTCTATAGTTCAGTACCTGAAAGCTTAATACTACAATACACATTGACCATAATTCATTTTTTTAAATGCATTCCTTGACTTGGGACATTTTTCTTTTCTAAAATGAATTAGGAACAGATTATTGGTGATTTCAAGTTACTGTGCTTTGTCAAATCACTCATTGACTACAATTTGTTACTTTTCTAGTTTAAAATGAAGAAAGTCTATATGGTATAGCTGGGGAAAGAATTTCAATAGATATTTTTAAGCAGATTTGAGGCAATCTAAAGCCAATAGAAATGAAGATCTTTGATACCTCAAAATGGGAGCTTGAGATGCTATTATACATCATTTATCAAGTATAGCATTTTTTTTCAGCATTACTCTAATTTTTGTACTTGTTATAATCATACAAATTCTGCACATGTAAACTAGTTTTGGGGCCTTCATTTGGACATTTGCTTCCATGATGGGCCTATTTTTCTATCTGGTAGTAGAGGAAATTCATGCAACACACTCAGAATTATTCTGTCAACCTATTTTAAGAAAAGAAATTACAGATGTCATGATAGTGTTCTATTCCTCTACTTTCTTTTTTTATACAACTTGTTCCTGTTTTATTCATTCAATGTAAATTCTTTACATATTCAATCAAAAGTTTTTGTCTTTCTGCATCAACAGATAACCTAAAAAACAAGAACCAAATCTATATTAATAGTTTTGTACAATGCCTAGAATGGTATGCTCAAATAAGCAAGTAGAAAACAACTTTTAATAAGCATAAAAAGGGAGGTGAAGGTTCTAGGCAAAAGCTATGAAAACATAAATGAGACATGGAGATCTTCTCCTTTACCTGAAGACTGTCCATCTAGGGCAGGTATAAGGCATAACGGTGGAAGATACTATGGGTAGAGGCTTACTACTATGTGTCCCTCTAATCTAGAGGCATGTGCAATGAACATTCCATGTGGAACATTTCCTTAATAAATTATAAGCAGTCTGTATAAAAAATGGAGACGAGGATCCTCTTTAAAGATATCAATCAGGCAAAGGGTCTCCTAAGCAAAGAGGTTCCCAAGACCAACCAAATGTCCCCAAGAATTTTGAGAACGGAGCAGTCTAGGAGCCCCAATACATTTGAGGGATGATAAGGCACAAAAGTGAGAACAATGAGGCAACATTCACAAAAGATTCCACTTTCAAATGATTTCCTGAAATGTGGGCCTCTGCTGTAAGCTTTGGCTTATAAAATCCCAGTGACTCCAAGAAGTCCATCACCATACAAGCATCAGAGATTATGACACACTAGATAATATCAAAGACTTGTCTCAGATGCATTTCACACATGGCTCATATGCCATCCAAACAGCAGTACCCACACATACACTTCATTTGAAAACCCCTAGCCAGTCCTGGGCAAAAATGAGCAACAGAGGTAGGCTAAGGCTTGATGACAAGTTCCGAGAGAGTCCATCTTCAGGTTATGCCCTACTCCACAGAGCAAGGTTAGGAAAATCACTCACTTCTCCTATTTCACTGAAGGGTTTCCCACCTTGAGTGAAAGTCAACTTGTACCTTAGCCAGACAGGCTCTTTGTGTGGATTTTCAAGCAGCAGAACTTGAGAGATCACAGCGTGCAGTGGACCAAATGAAGGGAGTTTAGAACTGGAGGCTGGTTGTAGTTTCACTCTCATTGCCTTTGGCACAACCACCTGAAACACAATGTCCCCACAGGTTGTGGTGCTGTACTCAGTATAGAGAGCAAAAGTACCTGGACCTCTGGGAAACCTGGGGCCCCAACCTGAGAAAAGTAGAGCAAGACTTTGAAACCATTTCGATCATACACGATGATGGGAGGAAGGTCACTGGGCTTAATTAATTCTAGTGGAACAAAAACTTGTGCTAGAGATTTATTCAGGGGTGTTGATGGAGGACAAGTTTCTACTGCTCTAGTCTCCCAAGATTGTTTCGGGAAGGAATTGGCACCCAATGGCAAGTCTTTGGGGGACGTTTTTTGATGAAGGAAAGTCAGTGTGCTTGATAGGTCAGGAATTAGAGAACTCTGCGCAGTAGACAAGCTGGATAATAATTTCTTCTCCTTAGAGCTGCCTTGGGAGCCATTTGTCTGGTCAGCCCTGCCAGATAATGGCTTCTTGGCCATTGTACTTGAGGAGAAATTCCCATTCTCCAGATAACCATTCTCTGGGGCAACCTGAAGAACATCAAAGTCTGAGGATGTCTTGCATGTGACTGTGGCATCAATGAGACCTAAAGTAGCCAGTTCCTTCTCTAGAAGACAAGATGATGTGAGATCATACTGCTCAGAAGATACCCCACATTCAGGGTCCAGTTCAGAAAAGTCAATCAGGTAGTAGGTTTTAACACTGCCTTCCTTATTCTGTAAGACTTGGGAGGCAGGCAGCTCTCCCTGTATGCTGCTGGTGAATGGGCTGGGCACCATGTTCCCAGCATTGACTTGGCCCTCTACCACCTGCTTATACAGGAGAACATCCTGAGTGAGTATGTCATTGGCCTGGAGAATCTCTGCTAGGGCCTTATCATCATCCACAATGTCACTGGCAAGCCGGAACAGGGTGGGCCTCAGCTTTTCACACTTCTGATACAGGCCCTCCAGGCTCTTCAGGTCCAGTTGCTCTGGACCCTTTGGCCCCTGACAGTTGCTCAGCATCTCCTTCATCAGTTTTACATTGCTGTGGACTTCCTAGATGGTGCTGACCTTCTTAGACACATTCTCAGATTTCTCTTGTTCCTCCTTGATGAGGGTCTTGATTCATCTGTTGGCTGTCTGTAAATCTTCATGGTGGTTACTTTTGAGAAGCCTTGTCAGGAGCTTTGATTTTTCTTCATCAGCCTGAAAGACGGAGCTCTTGGCCCTGGGAGAAAATGGGGGTAAGATTTTGTCCACTGGTAATTTGGGATCTTGCTTAATGATTACTTGTTTCCTCATCATATGATAAGCATCTCGTATTTTTGATATCCTCAGGAAACCAAACTGTCCAACTGAACATTATTTCAATAATTACTGATTTGACTTTCTCTGTGGTCCAGGATCCAAGATACTTTGGAGAAAGTAGTTTGATTAGATCATTCAGAAAATGGAAATTGGCCACCTCTCCATGGAATTTCTCTCCACAATAGTTCATGCATACCTCCTGCACTCTTAAGGCATGAAGGGCTTCCCGCTCCTGTGGGGACTGGATCTTGTGAGCCAGCAGCCAAGGTGCATGGGATGGACCATTGGGGTCAGTATTCACTCAGTCACAGATACACTGGATACATGACCATTTCTCTTCAGGCATGCTTGGATCTGTGGCTTTATTGAGCTGCACTCCCCAGCTTTGTCCCTATTCCTCTACTTTCAAAAGCTTTTATATAGCTTCAATTAATAATTCTAAGTTTTTGTTCTTCTACATAAATGAATTTTTATTGAACATTTAACATATGTACAACCATGGTAAAGATGAAAAAAAAAATCTAACACTAGGTCTCTATCCTTAACGTGTATATAATGGAATATAAAAATGATCAGACATAAACATGTGATCAATAAAATAATAAACAAAACACATTTAATAAACAAAAAGAGTTTTGTAGTGATAATCATCATACACTCTGGCCTTGAATCAAAAATCCAAGTAAAAAAAAAGACCCAAAACAAAATTGCTGTGTTTCAAGCCTTCTTTCTGTTCCATGCTACACATGTAATGCTCAATGAGGCACAGCTTTCAATGGCCTCTGAATGGTCGTATTTTGGATTTCAATCTATCACATGCTGTTATCTCCTAATTCTATATATTTATACTGGCAGACATATATCTGAAATGCACTTTGGGTTCAAAACATGAAAGATATTCTAATCCTTAGGTGGATCGGTAAAACAAACAAACAAACAAAAAACCCAATACTATCTACCTGGATTACATTTCCCAGAAGCCTGTACAGTAGTCTCTCAAAGCCTGTCCTAGAGAATAGTCTTTTGTTTATCTTTAACTGACTCTTGCACTCTGTAATAGCTGTTTCTAAGCATTCTCTGACCTCATTCTCCAGTTGTACCCCATTTCCCTTCATTCTCACTGAATGACTTCAAAAACTTCTCATCTTATCACCAAAATAACTGTACATCCTTGCCCATAGAGCAACCCCCATTTCCTTAGATTTAAAAAGAAATTAAGTAGCTCTCATTCTTGCGTGGTTGTTGTCCTTTGTTTGTTCCACTGATGCAATCTCTTCTTCAAAAAAACCTTCTCCAAAATTGTGTCCCATTAATCATTTCCTTTCTCTCTTGCATGTCCACTCTCTTCTTTGTTAGTTTCTTTGCAAGTTCCTAAAAGCATCCACTGGCCATGGCTAGCCATTAAAAAAATGCCTTACCCTTTCCTGCCTTCCAATCAAACTGACATCAAGTATCTAATCTCCCTTTTTATTGACAACTTTTAGGAGGAGTCTTATACTCACCATTTCCAGATTTCTACTACTGATTTGTTATTCATAAGAAACTGGAAATTCAACTTCCATCCCTCCTGTTCTACTGTGACTCTTCTCCATGTGCTCATAAATTTTCTATTTTTTATCATTTGTGTTCACATTATCTTTATTAGCCCTATATTTATACCCCTCCTCTTAAAGATTATTCAGATGAAAGGTTTTTTTTGTTTTAAAAGAGGGAGAAGAGAAAAATATTTAGCAAAACTAATAAATACATATAAAATATCTGATGTTATATGCAATGGTCTTCAGCCACAGACCTTCATTCCCCCCACCCCAAACACACACCATCCCTTCAGCAATGAATACAAAGAATAGTGGTGCTAATTAGTAATAACATCTCACTAACACATACGAATCTGTTTCCCTATAATCAGTAATCATTCTCAAATCATTTATACTACTGGATGCTTCATCCTTTGTCTCCTCTCCCTTCCATCACGCTCTTTCCTTCCTTGCTTTCCCTGATAGTATTCTATTCTGGTACTGTAATAGTAGTCAATTTATTAGATACTTAGGGCTAAGTGAATCAGGTACTTAGGGCTAAGTAGCACCTAGTAACTTAGGGCTAGGTATAGAACTCCTCCATTGCTGAAAAGGTGTTAATTCCCCTGTTGACTTGGGAGAAGGCTATTGGCTGAGACACTCCCTTGTTGACTTGGGAAAAGGCTATTGGCTGAGACAGGAGGCCAATGCTGTATCTAAAGAAGAATTTTAGAGAGTCTCAGAGAATTTGGATTTGGCTCCTCAGTGAAGCTGACTGAAGACATGAACAGGATGGGAGTTTGTTTGTGGCCTGGCTGATCCTTGAGTTCCAGGCAAGAGAAGCCCTGAAGGGTTTGAGGTGTGCTGAAGCCTGTGAACTTCAGTGTGTGCCGGGGATTGCCATGAAGCCTGGACAAGGACCTAGGAGCTGTTCATCTCTGAGCAAGAGCCTGGCAGCTTTCAGCTCCTGAATCTAGGTGATTGTCTGGCAGATTCAGGAGGGAGCTGGGACAAGGGAAGAGGATCCAGGGAATCAGAGAGACCACCCAGAATCAAACTGAAGAAAAGGCCTCCCCTTGGACCAAACTGAGGTTTTTTGGAAATCAAGCGGTGGAAAGTTTGTGTGGTTTTCTAAGAACTTTATTTAGAAACTAAAGTTAACGGTTGCCCCATGAGTGGAAGATCAGTATATTGTGAATTATTGATTGAATCAACTCCCTCTTAGGGAAACTAGGTGATTTCTTTTGTTAATTGATTGATTGAATCTTTAACTTGATTGATTGATTCTTAAATGTGAAGCTGGTTTTCCCCTTAGGGAAACCAGGTGATTCTTCTCTTGTTCCTTGTTACTTTCTGTAATAAGATATAATATTGGGACTTTCCTTGTTCTAAATATCGTATATAATATTGTGAATTGTTGATACTGTGAATATTGCACTGAATTTTGATGTGTAATGGAATAAACAGAATGTTCACTACTACTGTGTGATCTGAATCTTAAAAGCTGTTCACAGTAGCATTCTTTCAGGAATCTACTGTTGATTGGCTTTACAGGTACTGCTCTTCTTCACCACTGCTTTAAAAGTGCCTTGGTTGCCTCATTAAAATTCTACTACCTCCTAAATACTCATAGATTCAACTATCACTATGGACCCACAATACATTTATATCCAAATCCAGTCTACCTTCTGATTGTGGGATTTTCAATTGCATTCCCAGCTTATTGGTCTGTCCACACCTAAAAATTTTGAGTCCCTAATTGGACATTTGTCTTATCATTTTCCCCTTTAAACTGGCCCTTCCAGCAACTTTTCCTATTTCTGTTTATAACATCACTATCTGAATTTGGAACAAGAATTTTCATTGACACTTCAATTTCACTTTTCTTCCATATCAAATCAGTCTTTTTTTCTCCTCTAAAATCAGTTATTACCCTGTTTCTTTAATTTGTGCCTTCTTCACACTGCTATCAGATTGTCAGATTATGTCACTGTGGGCTAGATTGTCAGACAGATAGATTTTCTATAGGTAGATATTTAGATAGCTAAATAGATACATATATACATATATGAATGTGTGCATATATGTATATGTGTATATGTCTTAATTATCTCCTTGTCTAAAATGGTTCTTAATTTAATTTCCCCAATAATATTATATATGCATGTCTGTACCATTCTCTAGATTTGAAACTTTCAGGGAACCCCTATTGTATGTAGGGTAGGAAAAAAAAGCTTGGCTTTGAATATCAGACTCTTCAAAGTTGAACTCAATTCTTCTCAGCTTTTATACCCTCCTGACACCCTATTCTGACCAAAGTGAATTCCTCTTTCTTGAAATGATGTGGTGGGACTACATAGCTTCTGAAATCACTTCTGGTTCTAAATCTATGTTTCTGTTATCCTATGACAACCAGCTGTTATCTCCCAATTCCATATATTTTCTCACATCGTCATATATCTGGAATATACGCCCTCATCTCCATTTGTTTAAACAATTTTCACCCTGCAAGACTTAGTTCAGATGTTAAGTCCTACAAGAAGAGTTCCTTCAATCTAAAAGTGACCTCTCTTTCTTCAAAATTTTTTAAAAACATTTCATCTGGATCCGTCCTTCATCCCTATTGCATTCTACCATGTTATATTATGTCCCATAATACCATCCACTTTCAGACTGTAAATTATTTGAGGGGAAAGCTTATGAATTTTTCCTCACCTTCACATGAGTAGTGCTTATCACAGTCTCTTGCACATAGTAGGAATTTTAGAACTATTTGTTTAAACAATTAAATGTTTGAAATGAGAAAAATAACACTGGTCTAATTACTTTAAAAAGTTATTAAAAGGGGTTGGCTAGGTGGCGCAGTGAATAGAGCACCAGCCCTGGAGTCAGGAGTACCTGAGTTCAAATCCGGCCTCAGACACTTAACACACACACACACACACACACACACACACACACACACACACACACAAAACTAGCCATGTGACCTTGGGCAAGTTACTTAACCCCAACTGCCCTTCAAAAAGCAAAAAAAAAAAGTTATTAAAAGGAAATAACTTTGAAAAACAAAGAATTATAGGAATGCAAAGCAAACTTTGTTAAAGATTTAACATGCAAATATCAAATACATAATACATATCAGTTATTGTGCTATATTCTGGTATACAAATGTAAGATAAAATGTAGAAAGAGTGGAAATTAGGGAGTTTATAGTCAAAGGATGTGTGTGTATATACGTGTGTGTGTATGTGTGTACACACACACATGTATATACAAATGTATATATATATACATAAAGAGTGTATATATATATATATATGTATATATATAAAATTTTTGGAATATAATATAATTATATTATATAGAACGGAATATAATTTAGGAATTATTTTTGATTCCTCAATGTCTCTCACTTCATTAATTATTCAATCTGTCACAAAGTTCTGCAAATTTCAGTTCTCTAATATTTCTTGCTTATGTACCAAACTATTTCTTGTGATGTCTCCACTTCTCTGGTAAACTCCCTTGTCTCTTCAAACCTAGATTATTGCAGTAATTTGCTGGTTGGTCTGCCTGTCACTAGACTCTCTCCATTCAGTCATCTATTCAGCAATCCAAGAGTTTTTTCTAAAGCACAAGCCCAAAGATGTAACTTCTTCTACTCAGTAATCAATCAGTCAATAAATATCTCTGCAAAAATATGTACAAAGCAGTTCCTGCCTTCAATAAACCTAAAATCTAATGAGGAATATAGCAGGCAAATCAGTACACATGCATGCATGTGTGCACACACACAGAGTAAGTTATATACAAGATAAATAGGAAATAAAAGGGAGAGAGGGAAGGCACTAGAACTGAAAAGTATTGGCGAGAGAACAGCAAAATATGGGATTGTAGTTGGGACTTAAAGAAAGCTTGAGAAATCAATAGTTAGAGAAGAAAAAGGAGAGGATTGCAACCATGAGGCATAGGCAGAAATCCTTGCCTGAACTGAGAGATGGAGTAGCTTGTTCCATGTTTAGATCTACATTCTGAATCCATGAGTTCTTTGTTTGGATATGTATAGCATTTTCATTCCTGAGACCTTTTTATTTGTCGTTGATGATTATATTTCTGAGAAGGGCTGAATCATTTGTAGTTGACTATCATATGATATTGATGATACTTTATACAATGTTTTCTTGGTTCTGCTCATTTCACTTTTCATCACTTTGTACAAGTTTGTTTTTTCAGGTTTTTTCATTATTTCTTTTTTTTTTT
>JAQQSW010011668.1:0-12701 GCA_028646575.1 Pseudocheirus occidentalis | reverse complement strand
GAGAGCAGAGCAGGGGAGGGGCTTTACAGTGGGATTGCTATTTTAGGGTTGGGGCAGGGGCAAGATGGGGAGAAAATGTGTAATTAAAAAATGTAATGAAAATAAATAATGTAAACAAGAAAACAAATAAAAACTAAATTAAAAAAGAAGTGAATGTTGAAAACTGAAAATTAATTAATATTTAAAAGAAAAGAATAAGTGAAGACATAGAGATGTTTGAAGTTATAGAAGAGGGCAGATGAGAGGAGCTCATAGTAAATGCTATTAGTAAAACAGGAGATGACAATTTCTGTGGTCAAGATGTTTGGACCAGCTACTATATGAAGTAGAACATGGAGTCAGAGACAAGTGAAAGGATTTCAAGCAGCATAGATTCATAGATCTGGGACTGGAAGGACCTTAGAAACAATCTGGTCAAACTTTCTCATTTAAGAGAAGAAAATAGGCCTGCAGTGGTTAAATTATTTATTCAATACCACTTGGTGGCAAGGATCAAAAGTAGTATGGGAACCCAGTTTGTCACTGAAGGCCCATTGATTGACTCAAAAAAGCTTTTTGTTCAAATTGAAGAGAATTATTAAGCTATAGAAGGATGTCTAGGACAGTTATCTATGCTATTTGGTTGTGGCTATGCAAGTGTGGGAAACATGCAAGCGTGGGATGTGGAGTACTAAAAGAATGTAAATTCCACGAGAGCAAGAGATGTTTCCCTTTTGCACTAGAGCCTATTATGATGGTGAGAAGTTGGGGGTGGGGGAGCTGCAGAAAACAGGAAAGGAGAGAAGAGAGGAGACGAAACTGACAATGGATGCAATGAAATATACATATCTGAGTCAATCACAGGAATTTATGAAAAGTATGATTAAATTGGTTAACATTCCATTTTAGCGGTGTGAATGAAGATTGATCAGGATCCCAGAGACATTCACGTCCAGTTAAAATAGTGAAGAGGGAAAAGAAGCTCAAGATCATCAGTTCCTTCGCATTCCCTGCCCCACATCTGCTTTTAAATGGCACTCCAGCTACCCAAGTCAGCAGCTCAGATAAAAAATACTTCAATACCTCACCACTTGCTCCCTTAGCTCCCATCTCTCTCTGTGGGCTTGGGTAGGAGAAGCTGCTGTTACAAAACTGTTCTCAACATTTCCATTCTACTCTGATGTTGCTGCCTGGGACAGCCTCTCCACCCTCCTTCCTTTAAGTGTTTTCTCTCCCTTTTTTGAGGTTCTTCCAAGCTCTCTCCCTAAACTGCTTGATGTTTCCTTATGTCAAGAGATAAAAGCTCAAAACTCTTTGATCTATATGGCTCTGGGTTGTTCCTCTCCCTTACAGAGGAGGCTTTACTTGTGTTTTATTAGAGAAGCAGTAAAGGTACAGGGAAACTGTGTGCTGGCTTTGAGGCTGGAGTACCTGAGTTCACATCCCAGCTTGGCCACTTACTTATGGTGTTGGATAACTTTGGAAAAGCAGATTTACTTCTGCCAAGACTCACTTTAATCAGCTAGAAATGATGAGGTTAAGCTAAATAGATGGCTTATAGACCCTTAAAACTTTTAGTTTATGATACCAGTTTTATAGAAAACTAAACCAAAGATATGAAATGACTTGCCCGGTGTCATACAGCTAATTAGTAGGAGAGCAGAGACTTGAAATGTGTCTTCTGACTGAAAAACATAGGTAATGCAAAAACCACCATACTAGGTACTAAATGTAGACATCTTGAAAAGAAGCAATCCAGTTCATTGTCTACCATGCAAATACAGAATAAACAAATGGTTAAAATCCAGGCCTGGAGTCTGCATTAGATGGATTGAGGAAATCAGATAACTCAAGAGGATACTATGGCTGCCGCTCAAGACCTTTCAGTGCATCTTCCATTGAGTGAACAAAAATGGAGGAACTGGCTTAGCTAGAGGAGGAAAGCCAGAGAGAATGAGTGAAAGTAAATGAAAAAGCTTTAAATAGTGCTTAAGACGTGCAAAGTATTATATCAAACACTGGTCCAGATAGAAAAACATAACAGGGGGCAGCTAGGTGGCGCAGTGAATAGAGCACCAGCCCTGGAGTCAGGAGTACCTGAGTTCAAATCCAGCCTCAGACACTTAACACAAAAAAAACTAGCCGTGTGACCTTGGGCAAGTTACTTAACCCCAACTGCCCTCCAAAAAGCAAAAAAAAAAAAAAAAACCCAAAAAAAAAAACCATAACAGACTGTTTTCAAGGAGCTCCCATCCTAAATGGAAGAGAGGATGATTCAGGCGGAAGTCACAGAAAAGACCCAGTAGTCCTTAAGGTAAAGGAATGGTAACATCTTATTAGTGTTATGTTTATTGATAAGACTGTATCTGTTTCTGTTAACCATTTGATTATGCTTTGGTGATGAGAACTTTCTTTTTCCAGGTTTTCAACGGCTATGTGTGTTGAGGCAGTAGTGACCCACAGCGCCTGCAGAAGTTGATAGATCTCATCTCTATCATTGCTTCATTGCATGATGGCTTCAGAGACCATACTGGAAGCAGGGTTGGTAGTCTGGGAAGATGCTATTATTCCAGTGGCTCTTGGGATCAGCAAGGCTGATTTCACTAGGGTCTGAGGAAAGGTCATCATTGAAGTGATGAAGTAGTTTAACTTCTCTGGCACATGATACCTCCTATTTCTCCCCCAAAGTGGCTTATTGCTTTAGCTACTCTAGTTTGACAGGTCACTCATGTACTGTTATCAATTTAGCTAGCTGTATTAGCTACATTGAATTCAAAGAAGACACATATGGGAAACTTAGTAATACGAATAAAGTGTATGTGCATGTGTGCATGTGTGAGAGAGAGAGAAAGAGAGAGAGAGAGAGACAGAGAGACAGAGAGAGAGAGACAGAGAGACAGAGAGAGACAGAGAGACAGAGAGAGAGACAGAGAGAGAGAGAGAGAGAGAGAGAGAGAGAGAGAGAGAGAGAGAGAGAGAGAGTTCTGGCCAAAGCATTAAAGTACAAGGATTTGAAATATCTCAGTGTGAACATGTGGTGTTGTGTGAAGAAAATGTGATAGTGCTTACCAAATCAAGCTAGGATATTCTTACATGACAAATTAGCAAGGTTCCATTCCTTGGGAGCACACTGTATAATGGAATTACACCCAAAGTCATTTCATGATAGCTTGCTTTAGACGTCAGAAAGGAAATGCTCTCCACCTGCCAGATAGAGCGTAAGAAAGTGATATGTAATGGCCTTCCTCTCATTATATGCTCTGTTTCTTCACCCTGAAGCACTAATTTGCTCCCCTTTTCAAGGTGATCAAAACCAGCAGACATGTTTTTCTTTGATCCTTGGTAGATTGCCTGAACAAAATCTGATGGTTTTAGTAGACTAAATATGAGATAAGCCCCCCCCCCAATCCAGTGATGGACTTTGAGATCATGGCATATGAGAATCAGTTAAAGAACTAGAACATTTCTATACCTTGGAGAAGAGGCAAGCTCAGGAGAGAACATGATAGCTGTCATCTAATAACTGAATGGCTGTCATGAAATGAGAGATGGAGGAGAGGGACAAGCATTTATTAAACATCTTCTGTGTGCCAGGCACTGTGCTAAGAGCTTAAGACAATCTTGGGATATGGGTTCTATTGTGATCCCCATTTTACAGTTAGGGAAACTGAGACAGATAGTGGTTAAGTGACTTATCCAGGGTCACATATCCAAGAAGTATCTGAGACCAAATCTGAACTCAAATCTTCCAGACTCCAGACCTACTGCTCTATGCATTGAGAGTCTGCTTCTACATATACTAAGAGACAGACAGACAGACAGAGACAGAGACAGAGACAGAGACAGAGACAGAGACAGAGAGAGAGAGAGAGAGAGAGAGAGAGAGAAAACGGGGGGGGTGGTCAGTACATGTATAATGACACATACATGGTGTATTTAAAGTCCTTTAATGTAGACAAAGCATTTAATCACCCCAGATCACAATTTCCTAATTTATTAAATAGGAGAGGTAGGAATAGGTATCCTCTGAAATCCCTTCAATCTCTAAATCTATGGCCCATGAATGAACCTAATGTGAGCTCAGTTTAATAAGATTAAATTTAATTGGGAGGCAGCATGGTGGATTAGAAAAGCTAGTGACCTTAGAGTAAGGATTTGGGTTTGAATCTGGCTTCTGACTCTTGCTGGCTGTGTGATTTAGAGCAAGCCACAAATTCCCTAAGTGTCTATTTCCTCATCTGTAAAATGGGGCTAACAATAGCATTTATTCCATAGGGTTTGATAGGAAGATAAAATGAACTAATAGTTGTAAAATGATTTTCAAACCTCAAAGCTCTATGCATTAGCTATTTTAAATGTAAAAAGTCTTATACTTGAGTTCAATAAGTTGATTTTATACATACAACATGGGAGGGACAGGGCTACAGAGCAACTGGTATGAAAACATTCTGGAGGTTGTAGTAGACTACCCAGTCCATGTAAGTCTACTGCGTGGTGTGGCAGCCAATAAAGTGAATGGAACCTTAGCCATCACTGAAAGAATTCATTGTGTCTAGGATTCCAGAGGCTCCATTTTACTATGCTACAATTCAGCTAAAATCTGTTTAGTTGCAGACACCGTGTTTCAAGGATGTTAAATCAGTGTTCATCCAAGGGAGGTTAATCAGAATAGTGAAAAGTCTCTCCATACCATATGAGGATTGGTTTAAAGAACGAGGAGTATTTAACCTGGAGAAGAATTATGGGGAAATTTGGCATGCGTCTTGTATTGTCAAGTATTTTAGGATTTTCAGTGTGAAATAAAAATTAGACCTGTTCTATTTGGCTCTAGAATAGAAAGAAGAGAGATGTCCATTGCTGAGAGGAAAGTTAATCTCAATGTAAGGAAAATTTTCCCAAAATGTAGCACGATTCAAGACTGCAATGGGTAAATGGGTTTCTCCTTACTGGAGATCTTCAAGAAGAAGCTAGATGACCACTTGTCACGGTGTTTTAGAGGGTATTTCTGATCAGATATAGGTTGAGATATATGGCTTGTGACATTCATTACAACTCTTACATCCTATGACTGTGTGAAATTTGGCATTTGATGTTTTCCTCTGTGCCTGCAATATGACTTCCTCATACATATAGATTTAAGACCTGAGTGAAGTTTTAGACTGGACCCGTCCTGGACATGAGACAGAAAAGGCTTAAAGAGTTAACAAAAATAAGAGACAGACCAACCTTATAACATCTTGCTGTCAAAGTAAGAATATGCAATTAACAAGGAGAGGATGTCTAATCATTTAGGAGGCCATAGGAGGATAATCCCATAAATCCCATAGGCTATGTATGGACTAACATTTGGGAGATTGTTATGAGAATAGACACAATGATTGGCAAGTACCATGACAGATGCTTCTGTCATGTGCTTGCAAGAATGCTTTAATTGTGTTCAGAACGCCCTAGTTCAAATCACTTAACCTCTTAACTCAGCTGTAAAATAGGAATAATAATGTTTGTATTACTGACCACATGAGGTTAGTGTAAAGATCATATATATATATATATATATATGTATATATATATATGTATATGTATATGTATATAATGTTTTGTGAACCTTAAAGTACTATATAAATGTGAGTTGCTATATATGAGACCATACAAACTTGCCTCTTAAATACATTCTTACCTAAGAAGCTGTGATTTCGAGTATTTGCCCCACCAATGTAGATTATAATCCTTCTATGTCTTAGATGGGTTTTGAGAGTGGTTGAGGTGGGCTGAGTCATCAAACTGGTCAAACTGGTGATAAACTTCTCTGAAATTAGCTAGGTTGGTTTTCAGATGAAAGACACATAGTCATTCAGTGGTAATTTTGAAGTCTTTCTGGGTTGGAAGGACTTGTCAGATACATGGTCTTTAAGAACCCAGAGTCATCTACAAATCATAGTGAGTCATCAGAGCAGGCTGGCAATAGCAGTAATATAAATAATTACTGTTGCTGAATTCTCAATTCAATAAACATTTTTAAGCACTTGCTAAGTATGAGACACATAGTTCACAAGACTTGTTTATTGTCTTAAATGTTGTGTACACATGCCCCAATTATCAATCAACAGACAAATCCATACATAGCACTAAATGGTTGTTGATTTGAGCAGATCATTGAAAAATCAATCACCTCATCCCCAAATCACTCAAATTATCATACAATTTGGTTTGGTAGTTAATAATCTAAAAGTGTCCATTTAGTCTGTTTTAATGCTAAATTACATTAGCCATCACTCTGTCTATTTGGACCATGTAATGATCAAGCTGGATTGACCACACAACTAGCTAATCGATAGCTCAGCAGAAAATTAGTCACATGGCCAAAGGACAAAGTAGAAAATGGACGGGAAAAATCCCAGATGAAACATAAAAGTCTAGATGCCCCCTTTTGCTATCTGAAAGTTTCTATCATTTAAAATTGACACAAGGTCTTATTGTCACGAATAAAATTCCTCCTTTCTCAGAGGAAAACACCATGAAAATTAATGTCCACTAACATCAATGTTTGTTTGAAGTAAAGAGTCTATTATAACTCCATTAGAGAAGGATTGCTTATGGCATAAAATTACTGTGGGAAACCAGTTCATTGCTCCACCCTCCCATGCACACATTGCTAAGTCCCTGTTGAGAATCCATTAGTGGGACCTGGAGTCACACTAGCCTATAATTTTTCTTTGCCTTAGGAAAACAGTAGCCTGTAATTTTTCTTTGCCCAGGGTTTTAAAAGGACTATCCCTGGCTGAGTCTCAAGCATTCCGTCAGATCAATCCAGTGCCTAACTTGTGTCCTAGTTCCCCACTAAACACCTTCTAAAGAAAATGAAAGCCTATGGAAGCAGTCTTTCTTCTTCCATGGTTTGTGTTATAATGGAAGAAATCCTCCCTTAGAAGCATGACCTCAGTTTGTCATTGAAGGCTTGTTTCTAATTTTATGAATTGTCTCTGAGATTCGCATAATTTGGTTTCACAGCCAAGTTAAATGATGCCTGTTTTTCCAGACTTTTCATTTGAGTTGGGACCACTATGTCAATAGGGCAAAAGTTAAACTACCATACCCAACGTTAGCTTTTGTTGTTGCTGAGTGCTATATTTTGCATATTAAAGTGTAATATTAATGTGGACATTATGTGGACAAAATCTAGAACAGACTATACTTGAAAGAACTATTTAAATAGGTTATTAGGCATACAGATGAAAGAAGATCTGTTGGGTATAGTATGAAGACATGGATTAAAGTTAGTCAATGACAAAGGTATTTCTTGGTTTCTTGTGCAATAGGAATGATCATAAAAAATCAATTTCCTTAATAAAATGTAAGGAGATAGTATCTCTTTCTGTTGGACAATAAATACATCATCAAGATGAGGTAGTTTGCTGTCAAGAGATCTAGAGATGTAAAAGAATGGGGGAAGGAGTTGCAGAATACAAGGAAGTAGATGCAGAACAATTATCTTGCTTCCTTTAATGATCCTTTATTCTGGTTCATTCTGGCCTATTTGTATGACAGTTTCTAACCTTGAAAGATATTTGGCCAGGATAGAGAATTGTGACTTCACCTCCAGAAATAGGAACTAAAAGAAAAGACAATATTAGCAGAGGAGCATTTTGCCTAGATTTTGTTAGCTGCCTATGGTGACCCAGACTGTGTCTCCATGGCTACCATGTGCCTAGTCCTGTCATGGAGAGGCTTTCTGTTCATTACATCCCAGGAGACTGGAGCAGAGTTGGCCAGCAGAGTAAGTAGACCTGAAGAAACAAAATCTAGAGACTTGTAGTATGGAGCAATACCCAGCAGTAACCACAAGACCAGCAATGAATATGGCAGGTTGGAAACCAGGTCCCGTAAGAAACAGGTCCAGAAAGAACAATGCAATAAAAGAGGCTGAAGCTCTCCACAAACCTTGCAGTGTCAGAAGCAAAAGTTGGTTCTTCAAGTATATTCCATAACCACAAGTACTCTCTATGTGTGTGACTCCATTGGAATGTACTTTCCATTCACATTGTATGTCTTTGTAAGATAATGTACCCCCAGATTGTGGGGAAATATTGTCTTCTTGTGTTCTATTGCATTAAATATTTTTTCTTTGAACTAGGTCCTCTGACTGTAAAAGAAAACCTATTGGTAGGAGTTCATGAGCTATAAGTTTTATAATTTTGACAGTCATCTGCCATAAACCTGGGGACTCCACGTACAGGAAAGAGTGCATCAAGCGCCATAAAAACAGTAAGTCAGTTTTGCCCAAAAAGCTTCAACTTCCTTCCCCACCAAATCTTCGATGTCTGTCCCTTTGATGTTGCTTTGTGTAAGGGATATAGATTGTACTTATATATTTCATTAGTCTAAAAAACAGCCATGTATAGAAACTTTGGTAATGCAGGTCAACACTTTTACTGTACTTGTATTAAAAGTTTCCTTAGGGGTGGCTAGGTGATGCAGTGAATAGAGCAATGGCCCTGGAATCAGGAGGATCTGAGTTCAAATCCAGTCTCAGACACTTAACACAAAAACTAGCCATGTGACCTTGGGCAAGTCACTTAACCCCAATTGCCCTCCAAAAAGCCAAAAAAAAGAACCCCAAACAAAAAAATATATATATTTTTAAAAGTTACCTTAGGTCACTGAGACTTATGCAAGATCGCACAGCCAGTGGGTGTCAGGCAGTTTGTGAAGTCAGGTTTTCTGACTTTGAGGTCAAACTTCAGAAGTATATTTCATCACAGTTTCTCATAGTCTTTATATTTACTTTGCCTTTTTTTAATCTATGTATATGAACTATTTTCCTTTCAGAAGAACATAAGTTTTTTGACAATAAGGGTTGTCTCACGCTTTTGCCTTTATAGCCCATTTGCCTTGCCCAGGGATTTGGACATAGTAATAATACTGGCACTCATACACTATTGTTACTACTATGACTGCTGCTACTACTACCACTACTACTACTACCACCACTACTACTACTACTACTACTACTACTACCACCACCACTACTACTACAACTACTACTACTACTACTACCACTGCTGCTGCTAGCATTGCTAGTAGCTTAGCATTTATATAATACCTACTATATGTCGTATGTGTATAAATGCTATCTCATTTGAGCCTTACAACAACTCTGTGAGGTCAATGCTATTATTATCTCCATTTTGCTGTCAATAAAACCGAGGCAAACAGAGGTTAAGTAAATTGCTTCAAGTCGCAGAGCTAGTATATGCCTGAAGTCACATTGGAACTCAGGTCTTTCATGCCCCACACTCTATCCACTGCACCACCTAGTTGCCTCTAGTAAGCACCTAATAAATGTATGTTGAACTATGAGATTTAATTGCCCAGAGCCAAGGCAAGTTACTCAACAGCATAATTTGTTTCCCCTACATTAATTTAAGGTACTGGTACCTCTGGCTAAAGTGTAAAGTAGTGCCATGGTCCCAGCAATTTCCAACTTAACACCTATGGATTTTTTTTTTCCCCTCAGCATGACTGAAATTTCCCTACACTGCTCTTTTGGCATTTATATTCCATTAATTCAATGCCATCACTACACTCTTTCTTTCAACCATTCTGTTAACACTTTGGATGCTTTAATATTGGTTGCCATGGATTATGTGCTAGGATGTGTTTTAGGGCTCTGCTTTCTGTGGCAGACATCTGTGGAGGTAGGGGTGGGGAGGGAACATGGGGAGGGAACAAAAATACTCCGAATTTTAGAGCGCAGGAAAGAACCTTGGAGAAAATAGCAATTATAGCTTTCATTTGTATGATGTTTAATGATTTATAAAGTGCTTACTTTGTAACAGCCTCAGAAGTAGGTAATGTAAAAGGTATGATTCCTATCTTCTATGTAAGGGAAGAAGTTCAAATCACACCCCTTACCCCTTAATTCGAATATGTTTATCAGAAGAAAACACATCTTGTTTGTACACTAAGTGTGAACAAGTCCTGAAGGCTTTCCTAGGTGTGATAGAAAGTTTGTATTATCAGAAGGACTTGGTTACTCCCTCTGGAGGCTACATAAAAGGATTAAGTTAGCTGGAAAAGAGAATTGAGTCAATGACGTGCCAAGAGAGAGCCTAACCCCTGAGGAGAAACCATTTGGAAGTGGAGGACCCTTTGTCTCCTGTCAGTGACAACCTCCTTCCCCCTCTTACTGGGAGGGAGATTTGAGAGCTTTGAAGAGTAGAGAGAATTGGGGGCATGGTTTTTTCATATCAATGTCTTAATAGTAAGATAATGCTGGTAAATGTTTAACAATTGTACACAATATACTTTTAAATTTAATCTGTATTAGTAACATTTTTTCCATCACTTCCTTAAGTCTAAACAATTGGCAAAACAATAAATTAATTTGTAGTATGAAGGATTATACTGAAAATTTAACATTAGGTTCTCAGGAGTCTGAGCTGGCCAGGGCCTACCCCTGCTAGTGTCTCTATAAGAGTCTGGGGTCAAGGACAGACTGGACAAGATGAGGAAAGCAGATTCAAAGTGTTACAATGAGTCTAACAGAAAAAAATTACATTATACCCAAGGGGAACATCTTAGTTCTCCAGCAAAAGACCTTATTCCAGAAGCTGTGAATTGCCTCTTTGTCATATAGACCCTGTAAGGTTCACTGAACTTTCCCATGAACTCTATAGATATTTATGGGAAATTTTGGGGAGATGTTTGTGGTAACTGTTCGTACTATACTGCCTTCACAAATGCCCTTCCCTAAGATCCAATCAAGTCTGGTTGACTAACTGATATTAACTGTAATCATGGCGAGAAGCACTGAAGTAGGCTCCTAATCGCTATTCCCAGACCCCTGCGGGGCTCTACGGTTAGTTAGAGTTAAACTCTGGTGAGCAGCTCATCAGCATGAGTGGGAGCTGGTACAAGGGCCTCCAGAGTCCATGTGTTACATAGAGATGACGGGAGTCAAATGTCTTGTCCAGAATCACATCACAGAGATCAAGTAATTCATCTCCCTCATACTACAGATGAGAAGAGACATCTGGAGAGACAGCATGGTACAACAGAGAGGAAGGTAGCCTCTGAGTCAGTGACACGTGAGCTCACACCCCGCTGTTTCCATGGAGTGACCTATGACCCTGAGCAAATAACTTAATCTGTCAATGGTCCCCTACAATTCTTGAAGTCAATAAATTTCAGAGAAGGTGTTGTTATACTGTGACAGAGGAAGTTCCTCACTTGGAACTCTCTGGATAGTTGAAATCACTGGTCTGATTTTAAAAAATAACCAACAACTTCATCTAGCTCTCTAAGCTTTGTAGTGCGTAAGGAATGTGTGTGTATGTATATTTATACACATGTTACATACATATATTGCACATACTATGCATATATTACACACATGTGTATATAGACTCATGTGTAAGATTATACATATATACATTGTGTTCGTACATATGCCATGTACCTATATATATGTATGTGAACATATGTTTGTGTGTGTGCATATATATTTCCGTGTGTGCATTATGTATGTTTAAATGACTCATCTTCCTGTGGTTAAAGCTAGCTTCAGATACTTACTAAATGGGCATTACCTCACCCTAAGTGAGAGCCTGAAAAGACCTTAGGCTAAAAGAACCAGGGTCTCCCATTGCATCTTGGGCCGTCTTCAGTCATCCTGATGAATATCTGGTCACTGGACCCAGATGGCTCCAGAGGAAAAAGGGAGGCTGGTGACCTTACATAGCCTCTCTCACTCAAATCAAAGTCAACTGCAGGTCATGTCATCTCCCTGATGCCACAGTCCTCTTCCAACACAAAGGACAAACACAATAATAACAACAGTTATGTGATCCTGGGCAAGTCATTTAACCCTGTTTGCCTCAGTTTTCTCATCTGTAAAATGGACAGGAGAAGGAAATGGCAAACCACTCCAGTATCTTTGCCAAGAAAATACCAAAAATGGTTATGAAGAATTCTTCAGGACATACACACACACACACACACACACACACACACACTCATACGCACAAATATGATACACACATATACATATACATACACACATATATGTATGTATATGTGTGTATATATGCACACATTTATGTTTTACTATATTATACACATACATTTACACACATAAATGTTATACAAATATGCATGAGTGTGTAAGATGTACAGTACTATGTAACCTTCCCAATAATTCTGTGAAGTGAGTATATTCATTTTACAGATGATGGCACTGAGGCTTGGAGGGGTTAAGTAGTTTGCCCATGGTCACATAAATCAGTGACAATCAAGGTCAGAGGCAAGTATAAACTAAGGTGGCCCTAAATACATTTTCCATGGTTTTTCAACTGTATGATTTCTATTATCAAACTATCTCTCAAATGAGGAAGTTTAATTCAATCGGAGGAACATTTATTAAATGATTAAGTAAGTAAATGAAATGACTGAGGTCCAGAGAGACCACATGATTTGGGAAAGACAGCAGAGCTTTAGAGTAGAAGAGCAGGGGCTGGAACTATGTCTTTCTAACTCCCCACCCAGGGCACTTTCTGGTTTGTTTTTTTTGGTTTTAATTTAGTTTTTTATTTGTTTTCTTGTTTATTCATTTTCATTACATTTTTGAATTACACATTTTCTCCCCGTCTTTCCCCTGCCCCACCCCTAAAACAGCAATCCCACTGTAAAGCCCTTCCCCTGCTCTGCTCTCTTACTTTCTGGTA
>JAQQSW010011667.1:0-12701 GCA_028646575.1 Pseudocheirus occidentalis | reverse complement strand
CAACTCCAGCTGTGATTACTCCTAAGGAGTTAACTGGAAGTAAGGAGCTAAGCCTTTGAGGTGCCAAGTGCCTTCAGTAGGTGCCAATAGAAAGGGGCATGGAAGATCTTCTGATTTCATTAACATTACATACGCTCACAGGTCAAATCTGGCTCTTTCAAATAGGACCCTGAACAGGCTCCTTTAAGTTCTGGAAGACTGGAAGGAGATGGTTCATTAATCTCTCCCCTTGGGCCTGCAAGCCTTAAGCTTCTGGAAGTCCCTGTGCAGGAACCAACTCAAATGGAGATAAATGGCCAGACTGAGTGACCAGTAGACTTCCAAAGCTCTATAGCAGCAGGGTAGACCAGTGGTTAGAGTGCTGGGCTTGGGGTCTGGAAGAGCTGAGTTCAAGCCTGACCTCCGACACTTAACTTTTTGGGTTGTATGGCTGTTCAGTATGACTAGCCCCTCTGGTATGAAGGCTTGCTAAACCCTTTTAAGGGCTACTCACCTTCCTTGGTATCTACTTGATTTACCCAACTCTCACCTGTGGTTCTAAGAAGCTGTAGCCTGCACAATGAGCACATCGTTGATCAACTGGCTTGGCAGCTGGGGTAAGCCAGGTTCACTGTGAACGAAGGTCCTCGCCACTGGTAAATTAGAAGGTGTCTACCCCAAGGATGTAAAGAGTTCCCTGAGTGGAATGGGTAGATGAGAACACTTTGTTACACTGGACCTGAAGTTGTCTGAAACAGGTTCTATGGAGAACTTGAGAGACTGAGCAGACATAGAAGAGACCCAGGGCATCTGCTGCTGTTGGGGCATCTCAATCACCCTGACTCTAATCTTACTACTCAACTTAAATGACTCTGGAAGAAAAGTGAGGCTCATACCTTAGTGTGAGTCTACCTCATGTAAATCCAATTCTCACACAAATCAGGGCACCATCCTGGGATGTAATTGGTCCTTTTCTAAAACAAAAGACCAAAAACAACACAGCTCCAAGTTCCTCAGAGCAGCCACTCACAAAATGCTGTTAGAGAAATTGTATCTTGCCTCTTTGTGGATCTTCATTGTTACTGAACTGAGGATAAAGGGTCATATAATTGCCCTTTGTCTGGAGTTATGGGTTAAGTGGTATGAGAAAGTACCTCCAGCAAGCGGGCAGAGCCCAGGGTCTTCTGTAGCTAAATGATGTCATCTATCAGCTCTGCCACATTTACAAGTGAGAATGATGGGAAGAAATATAGGCAGCACCTGTGGTAACCTGGAACTATTCTCTCCAAGGCTGAGGGTGGTAGAGGGGAGAGTTTTTCCTAGTTACTGGGGGATGTGGTTGCACTTTTGTTCCTTCTTTATCCTCTCAGAAACTATTCCTTTGCAAATGCTTATCATGATGACTGCTTATCAGTGGCATTCAATAGCCATAGTTCCACTAATTAGAAAGCGTTTCTGGACATCCACCTCAAATGGACCTTTCTTGCACCTTCCACTCTACCTCTGGAGCCAAACTAACCATGCCTAATCTCTCTTTTCATTGACATCGCTTCAGCAGTCTTGTAGATATATGCATGCCATGCAAATTGAATCAGCTAAGTGTTCTCATTGAACTAATATTTGTTCTTCTTGTCCTGTGTGTTCATGCTCAACTGTTGTTTCTGTCAGAAGACCTCAGAGATTCAGATATTTAGGGCTTGATCCTCCTTATCAAAGGCATCCCATTGGAAGAAGCTTCTTAATGACCCCACTCTGACCTCTGACCTATTGAACAAGTCAGGTCTGGTAGAAGTTGGAGAGTCAAGGAAGCACAAGCAGCAGTGAGAAGGATCAAGAGGATAATACTGACCCAGCCACCAGAGGTCCACCGGCATGGAGAAAACCAACAAATTCGAGTTTGTTAAAGGGATACCTCTCTTGCCTAAAATCCATGATGTGGAGACAATAGAAAGAATGTGGGATGAGTTTGAGGTTCGGGACAAAGATGTCATTATAACGACCTACCCCAGGTCACGTAAAGAGCAGGGCTGGCAATCCATGGGTGGTATGGGGAAGGGGGCTAGAAAATATGAGCTTTCTGCTGTTTTTCCACATGCTTGGCCATAGATTTGAGGAAAGGAAAGGGCTCGAGACTCCACATGGCACAGGCTCCTCCTTGGAGAGGCAAGATTCCTAAACTTTAGTGTGTCATGTCCCCCTCTGGTAGACAACTTGCTGAAGCACACAGACTCCTTATCAGAATAATGTTTTTAAATAATTGAAGGAAGTGTTAAATTTCAGTAAGAGGATAGTGAAAACAAAGATGTAATTTCACCCCATATCATGTTCATGGATCTCCTGAAATGTCTACAGTCTATTCTCCAGGTCCGTGGACTCCAGGTAAAGAGCCCCAGGTATAAACAGAACCTCTGGGCCCCCAGAAGGGGAGGAAGTGGCCAGAGCTCATAAGATTCCCAAATCTTAGACACAGTGGAACTCTAACCCTGACACTCTGATCTTACTGTTGTGACCAGAGGCCTCTTTGAAGGAATAAGTGATAAATACACTTCAGTAGTACTAGGAAGGATTTGTCCTGGTGTGTCAGGAGAACAGTGAACTGTACCTCAAGGAAAACATTAGAGAAAATGGCAGCACTGAGTTTCAGAACAATGATGGGTGAGGCACAGAGGCAGAGTTATTGGCAAGTTAACAAGAAAAACTTGGGCCCAATGGCTGTAGGACAGACAGCAGAATTTCCCAGGAAAGGTTATTTTTAATCTAATGACAATGCTGTTTTTCTGTCTGTTTTAAGACTACCAACTGCCTTGAGCTCTCGCAACAAACCTTCAAGGTGCGGACTGCAAGTACTGTCAAGAAATGAAATTGTTCAGAAATGAAAAAAAACTCTGGGCCAGAGAACTGAAGGCAGTATATAGCGTCAGGAAGGGTTTAACTCAAAGACCCCCCCATCAGGGACACAATGCTGCCCCACTGCTTTTACAACAATGCCTCAAATTCCTTCAACCCCCCCGGTTGTCCTCTCTGTCTCTATTCTAACTCTTCATCTTCCTTCCCTTCACATTATCAGCAGGATGGAGGTCATGGGGAGATAATCACAGACTCAAGTAAGAAGTAACTTAGAAGTCATCCAAGGCTGTCCTTACATGAGAAGGAATTCTTGAGAACACACAAGATCTCTCAGAGCATGTCATTCCAGTCAGAGCTTTCCCTCCCCCAATGATGGGGTATTCATGACTTGTCAGGGCCTCCTGTTCCACAATGTTGTTAACCTAACTGGGACTCAATGCTCCCATTTACAGGCTTCCTCAGATGGATTCTCTTCAAGGATTTGCCCCCACAATCACACTATGACTCATTAGATGCTGATGTAGGATTTACTCAGAGGACACGTTTTAATGATACTCATATGGAGTGGGACAACCTTGAGTTCAACTCATAGAAAAAGTAGGAAAACCTGGCCGACTCAGAAAGAGCCATCAACTAGGGAGCCAGTAGAGAAAGCCCTCCCAGTTAGTCAAATAAAGTCTCTTTGGGAAAGAAATACCATGTCCAAAGCCAGGAACCCACCACTACCCAGGCATCCATCCCATTTATGGAGGAATCAAGTTGTTGAAAAGTGTGTATTTTGTTTTGTTTTTTACTGATATCAAGCTTAAATTATCCACTCTGTGGTGCCCCCTTGGGGCTCTTTGCTCTGCTACCTAGCACTAAACAGAACAAACTATGCCTGGCCCCAATCCACTGTTTTGTGTCAGACAAGTTGATCAGGATCTCTGTCCTTACTGTTTGGATTCCAGAAGATCTTACACAGAATGGAGCAACATAAGGCAAGACTCAAACTCAGGTTTTCCTGACTATAATCTAATACTTTTTTAACTTTAACACCACAAGACCTATTAAAAGTAACCCAGCTTTCATGGAAATGACAGAGCTGGGATTAGAACCCAAGTCCTTGGAACCACAGTACAGAGGGCAGAGCTGCCCCTTGTATATCTGCTATGCTATAAACTTCTCTTCTCCCAACCCTAGAAATGTTCCCTGCTGCCCTTCTTCCACACCTTTCCTTGGGCTGTCTCCCCAATTTCCTTTCTCTCTCTGGTGAAGTCCCTTCCAGTCTTTATGGTAAATCTCTGTCTTATCTTGCCTGTACCATCAGTGATAAAAACTTACCCATGCTAGGTTCCTCTTTCTTAGTTACTGGGAAAGTTACACAGAATCTCAGCCCACAGCCCACACTGAGTCATGATTGTAAGCAACAAGAAATCAGGGACTCCATGTTGATTTCTTCTAATTCTAACCACAGTCCAACTGCGAAACTCTAGCTTTTCACTACAGGGATTAAAACTGGCCAACTTACAATGAAAGAGACTTAGGCAGAGCTCTGGGTCAATGGCACTTTATTAAAGGGTACAGAGTCCCCTCCAGTGAAATCGACCTCTCATCTTCCTCATGATCTGAGATACCCTGTCCTTCTGGGGCTTTATTTTTAACAAGACTTAATGCCAGAATTCATATCTGAGCATTCTAAAGAGGCTATACAAAGAACAGAAATTTATAAGTCGATAGATCATGCTTTGAGGGACAAAAAACGATGCATCAGCTAGAAATGGTATGCCAACAAGGTGTCTCAGGTTGGGTGAAGCAGGAGGCGTCTTCACTGACTAAGGGATCATAAGAAGGTCACCTGCTCATGTTGGATGAGAGAGAATGGTATGGAAGTACAAAAATAAGTTGGAGGCCTTTCCATGTTATTGAGTCACCTCTATCAAATATGGTTTGGTCACAATGACAAGGAAACACAAGGGGGAGGGCCTTCAGTTAGCTTCCTATCATTAATCAAAGCAAGTAACTTAACAATCTCAAGCTCACAGTTCTGGCACCTAATGTCCAGAATTATAATCCCCACCCCTATGGAATCACAGCAAACTGGTTAATACTGATGGGAATAGAATAGAGGTCTAAATGAAATATTTCTCATTTTGCTGGCAGTGTTCCCTATGACAACAGGGTTATCTTTCCTCACCTCTGCCTCTTAGATTCCCTGTATTCCTGTAAAACTAAACTTAAATGGCTCCTTGGAAGCCCCCATTTGTCAGTGCCTTTCTTCCTGAGACTTTCTCTCCTCCATTCCCTATGACTTACATGAATTGAATTATTTATGTGTTGTCTTTCACCTTTGACTGTGAACCCTAAGAGGGAAAAGGCTGTGCTTTTGCCTTCTTTTGAGTCCTTGGTAATAAGCATAGCACCCTGCATCCAGTAAGTGCCCAGGAGATACTTGTTGAATGACTGTACACTCTTTGGTGTGGCACCCCTAAACCTCAACACCCAGGTCTCCTTGTTCCCTGTAGGTCATTATTATAGTCCCAGCCACTCCAAGCAATGACTCTCATCTTCCATAGACCGCTTCATCTCCCATTTATCACACAGCAGAATTCTTTCCATTGCCTTCAGCGCCAGAAGTCAATCCTAGTTCAAGATGACCTTTAGTGTTCCTGAAAATTACAGCATAAGACCACATTACACTAGACACCTTCTTTCACTTCATTTCCTGTACAAGGTTCTCAAAGTAGAAGTTACTGAGCAAACTCTCCCTTTTGGATCAAAACCCTTCTTTTGAGGGGAAACCCCATTATCCTGCTCATTGGGATAATGTCTCTTCTGTCTTCTGAATTCCATGCCTGAGAACTTCCAATCCAGTCAAGACTACCATCCCATTTCCATTGTAGGCCATGGCCTCCCACTTCAGATTCTTTGGACTCATCCCTGTCAAAAGTCAGGGTTCATGGCAGACTCTTAATGGTGCCCCCCCTTCTTCCATTGATCTTCACACCAAGTGGCTGCCTCTCTCCTTCCCACTGCTTTTATCATTAGTACTGGTCAAAATCAATCTGGAAGAGTGGCCTCTATCACTGCTTCCTCATTCTTTTGAAGGATTACATGATGAATATGATGATGAAGCACCTATTTTCCACAGACTTCTCTAACCCCAAACCCTGAGAAAAGTAATTCTGTTTCAAACATTCCAGATAGGCACTAAAGCTAGGGATAAAAGGTTTAACAAACATGGAATAACACCAAGGAAAGGAAACCCTTGGAGATTCCCCTAAGTAACTCCACTTCCCAAGCCAAATTAGGAGACAGGAGCAGGAAATGCAAGCAATCTGGGAGGCATGGTCTTCAGTTTGAGCCAGGAGATGTCTACCAGGTCCCCAACCCAGGGATTTACTTTGTGCAGACCATAACCCTATAAGAAGCAACAGATACTGGTTCTTCCTAGTCAGTCTGGTGGAAGGAGTATCCATCACTCCTCAGGGAGGTCAACTCATAAAGCCAAAGGAAGCTCCAGTTCCAGGGACACATAGACAGAAGGTGCCAAGATGGGAATATGCAGGTAACAACATGTGTGGCTGTGTACAAGATTCATGATCTGATATAGATCGGGAGCTTGGCAAGTTTAGATGCTGTCATTTACATTTCCTCCTATCCTTAGGGATAGGAGAGGGAGAGGGAGAGAAATTGGAGCAGGATGGACTAGGTAAGATAGAGAAGAAAGCATTTCTTCAGCTAGTGGAAAGGGACTGGGAACCCTGTTTAAATGGATGCTTTCTGAGAGGATTCTGAGAATATAGCAGAGCAGGTCAGAAAATTTCAAGCTCTTGAGATTTTTCTCCACAAAAGGGATAAAATAGCTCTGCTGGACAAACATAGAGCCCTCCAAACAAACAAGAGTAGGGGCAGTACAGGAGTCCCCTTGGGACAATTGGAGAAGATCTGAAGAAATATCCCAGGACTGAATTTCCTACCTGAGAAGAGTAAACAGGTCCAAGCTAGGGTACAGTTTAACAAGAAGTGGCAAAAACAAGAGGCTGCAAGCCCTGGGGCTAGCTGGTTTGGCAGGCTGCCTCAGCCCCAGCCACATCAACTTTGATCCCCAGGACACTGAGGGGAATTGAGCCTCAGACATGGGGAAGATCTAGGAAGCCTCTAGACAAGGAATGCCAGACCCAGCTGGGCTGCAGAGAGCAGCAGGGGTGAGAAGGAACAAGAGCATACCAGGGGAGTGCAGAAGCAGTGGGGTGTGGACACTGCTGACTGTGAGGCTGAAGGTCTTGGTTTGAGTTCAAAGTCAGAAGGGAGAACTGAAGAGAATCAGTGCATACCCGAGAACTAGAGGTGATTATGCTAACTAAATTATTCCCCCAAAAAATTCACAGGCAAAAGAAAAATAATCCAACCAAAGAGCTACTTCAGGAGTAGAGAAGGTTTTGGTTCATCTTCAGAGGAGGACACTGAAGTAAAGAAACCCTTTTGCCCCCCAAAGAGAAATGTCAGATGGTCACCTGCCCAAAAAGAATTCCTTGAAGAACTTAAAAGCCTTTCAAAATCAAATGAGAGACTGAGAAACAAGCCTTGTCTAGGCTTTCTTAGAATGCTAAGTTAGGGCCATAGATTCAGAATCTTCTCCCAGATTCTGCTGTGCACATGAAATGTTTTCTTCTTATGTCATATTGAAGTGGATAATCTTTCTTTTTCTTTTCTTATTCTGTATTTGTTTCAGTATTCATCTAGTTTTTTAAAGACATTGATCCTTTCACCACAGCTATTGTTCTCCTCAGGGAAAGAGCCTGGGGCCTCATAACAACTAGTGTGTGGAGACTCAAGATGTCTAACTGTAGGTGCCTAGGGGTCCTGGGGTAACAAGGTGGCTCAGGGGATAGAGTGCTGGGCCTAGAGTCAGGAAGACTGCTCTTTCTGAGTTCCAATCAGTCCTCAGACACTTACCAGCTGTGTCACTCTGAGCAAGCCGCTCATCCCTTTTTGCCTAAGTTTTCTCATTTGTAAAATGGACTGGAGAAGGAAATTGTAAATTAATTCAGTATCTTTGCCAAAAAAATTACCAATAGGATCATAATATGAGTCAGATGAAACTGAAAGGTGACTGAACAAGTCAAGCTAAAGAAATCCCAGGAGAAAGTGGAGTCAAAGAAGGAGGGGAAAGCAGACAGAAGCAATGAGGTATAGGAAAGGCCAAACATCACAAGGAGAAGGCTTGACTATCAGGCCAGCTTACCAGCGTATCCATCAAGACAGAGGCTACTGAAGAGCAAGGAGGAATGGGGCTCACCCATCATAAGCCTGCGGTTGGCTCTGAAGATACCCAGGTATTATATAGTACCTTCCAAAGACCCAGTAAGTGGTTATTATACTTATTGCCATCTCTGGTCCTGGGGTCATCTGTTGGTTAAAAAAGGTCATGCCCTTGTGAATGTCTCTTCTTTAGACTGATCCTGGGGTTTGTCAAGAGCTCTTCCAATACAATACAATGATGCAAGACAATTCCAAAGTACTGAAGAGGGAAAATGCTATGGACATGAAAAGAAACATGTGTTGGGGTCTGAATGCAGATCAAAACAAATCATATTCACTTTCTTGTATATGTATATGTTTGTGTGTGTGTGTGAGGGAGAGAGAGAGAATGGGTCTTTTCTTCTGTTCTGTTTCTTTTTTCACAAAATGACTAATATGGAAATGTGTTCTACCTGATTGCATGTATATAAGCTCTATCAAATTGCTTATCATCTTACCATGTGTTTGCTAAGTTTTAGCATTTGCTAACACTATTCAAGAAAAAAAAAGTTTTTTTCTTTGTTCTTCTCACATTTGGCTATTCCATTGTCCTGGTGTCCTTTCTGCCTGACATCTCCCCACTATGGGGTTGGTATTTTTTTTAGGATCTTCATGCCAGTGTGAAGAAGATTTGCCAATTCCTGGGCAAGGGTCTGAGTGAGGAAGAAATCTGCTTAGTCTCAGAGAACACCTCCTTCCAAGTCATAAAAAAATGCATACTGGATTGCAAGGAACCTGTACCAATGGAAAATACAGAGATGATCAAAATAATCTTAAGGAGAAAAGGTGAGGAGAAAAGATGAGAAAAGGTAGTGGGTTATATAGGTGGGTTCACTCCTGTCCACATGGAATCAATACACCAGAAAAAAGACCAGGGAAGGTGTGAATCACAAAGCAGATAGCAGGCAGCCAAAGAATCTTCTCCATCTCCACCATAGACAGCAATAAATGCCTCTTCAATGACCTGTTTAGAGAGAGGAGGCCCAGGCAGCCAAGGAAACCTCCCTTAGGCTTTCATGTGTTAGAGGAACAGTAAGAAATGAGAGAGTAAGAGGAATCAGTAAGGCCAATCTGACTCAATATCCATATTCTCTGAATGAATAGTGAAGGAGAGGAAGAGCTCTCTGGTGGCAGGGGATGGTCACCTAACCCTAACCACAATAGTAGAAGCCACTGAAAGCCCACGTAATGTCTCCTTCCTGGGACAAGAAGGGAGGGAGAATAGCATGGAAAGGTATTATCTTAAAAGGCCTGTCCCTAGGGTGTGTTACCCCCTTTCCACTTTTGACAGGAATCTGTGGAGACTGGAAAGACTACTTCACAGTGACCCAGATGGAAACATTCAACAAACTATACCAAGAGAAGATGAAAGGACTAGACAAGGACCTGTTCCATGGGATCAGTGCTGTAATGGGCTGTGGAAGACCTGGTGTTCTCTAATTCACCCATATGTGATCCAGAGATAGTGGTAATTCTGCCTCCCCTTTCCCATCTCTCTTCTCCCATTTTCTCTTCTTTTCTCTTCCTGATATGTCACACAAAGAAATAGTAATGTGAGATACTTGGGGCAACCATGTTTCTTCCCCAAGGAAACCTTCTAGTGGGTCCCCTTGCTGGTCAGATTCACTCTCCCTTGACTATCCCTCTTTGGATGCTATTGTGGAATGGTCCTTTGAATCCTGTGATGCTGAACACTTCAAACATAAATTAATGTTGAATGTTGGAGACTTTTCCTGTCTACTGATGTAATGATGACTGTAATCATATTTCATTAAGTTTATTATGCTAAGAGATTATGTAATGTTAAGCAATTTTTGCATCTCCAAAATAACTGCAATAAAACCAACCAGATCATGGAGAAAAGTTCTCAAAATGCCTTATTTTTGTATCACTATTGATCCATTGATCCATAGAGGCAACTTGGTTGTGCCGTGGGTAGAGCACCAGGCTTCAAGTCCGGAAGACTGGAATTCAAATCTGGTAGCAGGCACTAACTAGGTGGGTGACTCTGGGCAGTAGTTTTACAAGAAAAACACAATGATCTTTTTAAAAAAATGGAAAGATTTGCACAAAATAATAAAGAGCAAAATGAGCAGGACCAAGAAAACACTGTATACTGGAATAGCAATATTATTTTTAGGATTTCTTTGAACAAATAACCCATTTTACTCTTATTTATAAATCAAGCATAAAGGGCATATGATGAAAGACCCTATGTACAACCACAGAAAGAACTGACAAATAGATGTGTGTATTGAATAATTGTACATAAATATACCTATTTGTCTCTCTGGTGGCCATCTCTAGGGCTATAGGGGAAAGGAAGAGAAATTGCATTTGCCAACTTTGTCATACATTTAAAAGGAACAGCAAGTTGTACATACCATATTCCCAGTTCCACGCACAATCATCTTTTTTATTATACACTGTTATGGAATGCTTATTTTACTCCATAAATTAAAAATAAAATAAATAAATGTGGAGAAAAAGAAAATCCCAAATGAGGTCAGGAAGAATTTGACACAACTGAACTGACTGAACAGATGATTCACTGGTATTTGGTCTTCTCTTTCTGACTTTGCAAAGCAAAACATCAATTTCCCAGTGAGGGATGGATTACTCATAAAGAAGGCTTTTGAGAATGTTTTTCTGGATATTGTAATGCCATGCATGAGCAGCTTTCCAGAAGAATGCTACTGTGAACAGCTTTTAAGGTTATGATTACACAGTATAGTGAAGACTATTTATTCCGTAATAAATCAAAGCAAAACATTCTCAGAAAATCACAATATAGTGTTCACAACAGCTTATCATTAAAATGGCCACATAGTTTTCACCAAAGTGGTCACAATATTTAGAACAAAGAACAATCATCTGATATCCCTAAGGAGGTTTGCCTCTTTACTCAGTCATTCAGTCATCTCAAAATACAACCGTCTTCCACTTATGGGGCAACTAGATTAACTTAATCAGTCACTTATCTAGCAATCAGTTACTAAGTATCCTTAATCACTAACTACAATCAGTACAAAATACACAACTTCCCCCCCTTCCCTATGTCACTAGTAAACCACAACTTAATCTAGCATTTAATACCCAAGGAGACATCTTTTCTTCATCTTGACCCAAGGCAAGTTCTCAGCAATTACTGTTCCTTGGGGGGGACAAAGCTTAACAAAACCACAATAGCCATTACCAGTGTCCTCATTGATTCACTCCATGCCTGCAGAACAGTCTCAGGACCCCTGAAAACATCAGCATGACCCTCTTCCAGAATTGCTGTAAACCAACAACAAGTAAATACTTCTTCAGGGCTTCTTAGCCAACAGCAAGTTTCCAGGACCTCTGCAACAACAGCACTGTCCTTCACCAGCAAACAAGTCTGACAAAACAACACCAAAACAGACAGAATACCAGGACCACATCCATGCCTCCTCAGTCCTGTGGCAGTTCCACTGACCCTAGGAGCCAGAAGAAATCTCAGCTGGCTGCCAGAATCAAAATCATTACTACCAGGTTTTCAAATTCAAAATTGTTTTCTCCAGTCTAGGTGGGGCTTTTCTCCTTAGCCCTCCATGCAGCAGCAACTTCAGCCTTCACCAGATTTTGGCCTCAAGAAAATCCTCTCTCTGCCTCTTTGGGGCTTTTCTTATAAATAAACAAACAGCATTGGCCTCCTGTTTTAGCCAAGCCCTTCCTGTTATGTCAGCAATGGTAGACAGAGGTCACACCTTCTGTTTCTTTCACAGAGTTTTGATTAGTTACTAAGGGCTAAGTACCTGCTTATATGACATTAAAAAAAGGGGCCTTCAAATTTTAATTAATTACCATTACACATATATACTCTGAAGAGCTTTAAATTGAACATGAAGACTGAAAGGGAAAACTACCTATGCTGGTCATATTAGAGAGGACAGAAAATTAGTGAAATCTTGGTCAGTGTAAAAAATCAGCTTTATAAAGGAGCTGCATTATTCCAATTTATATGGAATATTTCAATTGGGCTGAAACCAAAAACTCTATTTTACAGAATTATGACACTGAATAATGGAAATTTAGAGGCATGAGGCCACTTTATGGCACTTAATATTTGCACTAATTGGGACCTAATTATAAGTAAAATGTGGGAAGACTAAGAGGAGAGGAGACATTCAGGAGTTGAAAGGAAATAAAATCCATGAAAGCAATAAAACCTACACCCTCAGATGTCTAGAGATAAATTTTAAGCATGGTGTAAAGCCAATCAACAGTAGATTCCTGAGAGAATGCTACTGTGAACAGCTTTTAAGATTCAGATTACACAGTATTAGTGAACACTCTGTTTATTCCATTACAAATCAAGATTCAGTACAATGTTAACAGTATCAACAATTCACAATATTATATACAATATTTAGAACAAGAAAAATCTCCATATTATATCTTATTACAGAAAGGGACAAGGAGCAAGAGAAGAATCACCTGGTTTCCCTAAGGGAGGAACCAGCTTCACATTTAAAGATTCAATCAATCCAGCTAAAGATTCGATCAATCAATTAACAAAAGGAATGATCTAGTTTCCCTAAGAGGGAGTTGATTCAATCAACAATTCA
>JAQQSW010011666.1:0-12701 GCA_028646575.1 Pseudocheirus occidentalis | reverse complement strand
TAACGTGACCCAAGAAGAACCTTTAGTCCATGCTATATATGGCTTGGTTGATAATATTTTGCTCAGAGATAAGAAGATTCATCGGGGATATGACAGTTGTAGGGTTGACAAATGAAAAGGGGATTAAATGTGTTAATTTTTTTTATTCCACTGGTTGAATTTACAAAAAAATAAATTTAGGTTTTATTGGTAAGAAAAATTTCCTCTCAGCTACAACTATCCAAAAAAAGATTTAGCAGTCTGATGCTCCATGATGGAGATGTGGAGCAGAAGTAGACTGAACATTTGTCAGACACCTTATAATGATTCCTTTCTCACTTCTATTGAACTAGTTGGTCACAATAATATGCTCTTATAATATTTAGCTGATATTAAACTAGAGTTACACTTCCCTTCTTTTGCACCTTAAAGAGTTATAATTTAGTCACTATCACTCCAAGATCCACAATCATAAAGTATCTAACATTTGGACTGAGCTTGAGTGCTCTGGTTAACTTTATATTTTATAGTCATCAATAATCAAATTCTGACCTACTTTTTGATTAAGGGGAAAAAATCGGCTTATTGGAAATGATGGGATGATGAAACAGTAAATTATATTATAGTACTTGTAAATATACAGACATTGGAACAGGGAACTGTGGTGTCAACTTTTTTTTTCAGTAATTGTCTTATCCCAAGGCTTCTGCTCTGAGGAATCTGTAAAACTGATGTCTCTCTTAAGTATATCCCTTATTTTGCCACAGCATAGAGCTGCTTCTTAGGAGTGTGTTAGAATGTGATGCTTGTTCCAAATTCTATCAAAATGTAGTAATAGCATGGATAGTGGATAAAGGGGACAAAATATTCAGTTTATGACTATGGTAAAATGGTAGAGTACATAAAATATTAGCCATGAAACAGAAAATCTGGATTTAAATCCAGTTTTTGACATGACTGCTTGCATAATCCAATTAATCTGATTGGTTTTCAATTTCCTCACATGGAAAATGAGTTTGTTTGACAAGATGATATTTTAGGTCCCTTTAAATTATAGAAATATCACTCTATGATGTTGATTTTATATGCTAAGGTTAGTAAAACAATTAAGCAGTGTTCTGAAGCTGAGTTACTAATTGGATTTCACTACTAATTGAGGTGATAGAGGGAAAAACAGCAAATAAAAAAAGGACTAGATATTTAATTATTAATTTGTTCTTTTCTTTCTAAAGAGATTCATCTTTGGAAAATGGAAGTGCAGGAAAAAGCAATTATATAGCACCTTTTTATACTACCAGACACCATATGCTTTTACAAATATTTCTTCATTTGTTCCTCACAAAAACTTTGTGAGGTAGGTGCTTTTATTATTCAAATTTTACAGTTGAAGAAACAGGAGTAAACAAAGACTTAGTGACTTGCACAGGATAACACAACTAGAAAGTATTAAATCCTGGATTTGAGCTCAGATCTTCTTGACTCCAGGTCCATCAGACAGGGAAGGAGAGAACAAAAATATTTAAAAAGGGAGCTGAAACATAAAAGTGGGGAGCAGTTAGATGGTACAATGGATAGAGTTCTGGGCTACTCCATACTCAGAACACTTATCCTAACCAAGGTTTTCATTGCTTTTTTTATTAATTTTTGAGGTGTGTCTGACTCTCATGACCTCATTTGGTTTTTCTTGGCAAAAAAAGTAGAGTTGTTCACTATTTCCTTCTCCAGATTATTTTACAGATAAGGGAACTGAGGGAAACAGCTTAAGTGATTTGTCCAGGGTCACACAGCTAATAAGTATTGAAGGCCAGATTTGAGTTCAGGAAGATGAATTTTCCTGACTCCAGGCCTGGAGTTATATCCATTGTGCTACTTAGCTTCCCTTAACCAAGCTTAAGTTCACTCAGTTCTTTGTAGAGTCCTCTTTTGCTTTGTTGTTCTTTCCTTTTGTATCATTACAATAAGTATGTAAATCACTTTTCTAGTTCTGCTTCTTTCATTCTTTACAAGTTCATGTATCTTGTCATTGTCTTTAAAAATTCTTGATCTTTGTTATTTCTCATGTTTCTGTAATAGTTAATTGCATTCATGCATTATATTTAATCAACTTTCTAAGGAATGATCAACTACTTTATTTCCAATTCTTTGCTAGCACAAAAAAGTACCTTTATGTATGTGTTTCATATATATATATATGAGAGCTTTCTTTGTTTGATTTTCTTTCCTAGAAATATTTTCTTTTGGTCAAAGAATATAGGCAATTCATTTGTTTATTTTTAGCCCAATTTCTAATTGTTTTCCAGAATGCTTGGATTAATTGATAGCTCTACATATATAGCATTTTACTATATGTATCTTCCCCTGGTCCCTCTGAAATTCACTATTTCCTTATTTTTTTCCTCTATTTTTTCCCTTTTTCTAGGAATGAAATGAAATGTGAGAGTTGTTTTGATTTTCATTACTCTTACTTCTAGTGGCTCAGGTCTATTTTTCATTAGTAATTATTATTATTATTATTATTATTATTATTATGAACACTTCATGCCACTTGGCCATTTATTAGTTGGAGAAGAGCATCTCTTTTTCTTACATAATGTTTTTGAAAAATATTTTTAAAAATTATTTATTTTAAAAAATTCATTTCCACATGATTTTGAATTTTAAATTTTCTCCCTTTCCCATACCTACTCCCTACCCCAAGATTGCAAAGCTACTGAACATACTTTACCCCAATATGTTCTCTCTTCCATCTTCCCCCATTCTCTCCTAACTTTCGTGAAGGGCAAGATGTAGTTCTATATCCCAATGCCTGTATGTCATATTTCCCAGTTCCATGTAAAATTAATTTTAAAATTTCTTTTTTAAACCATGAATTCCAGATTCATTCCCTTCTTCCCTCCCCACTGACCCTCCACTGGGAAGGTGAACAATTCAATAAACGTTATACAAATTTAGTTACCCAAAACATATTTACAGTAGTTTTATTGTGAAAAACTAACTTTATTTCCCTCCATCCTATCCCTCCCAGCCACTTTTCTATTTTTTTTCCTTTTACCCTGTCCCTTTTCAAAAGTACTTGCTTCTAAGTACCTTTTTCCCCAATCCTCCTTCCCTTCTATCATCCCACCTCTTATACCCTCCTCCCCTACTTTCCTGTAGGGTAAGGTACCCATTTGAGTGTGTATGTTATTCCCTCCTTAAGTCAAATTCAATCAGAATAAGGCTGACCCATTTCCTTTCACCTTGCTGCTCTTCCCTCCATTGTAACAGTTTTCTCTTTCCTCTTCTATCTGTGATAATTTACCCTATTCTATGTCTCCCTTTCTACTTCTCCCAATTCATTTCTTTCTCACCTCTTAATTTTATTTTTTAAATATCATCCTGTCCTATTCACTTGATCTTCTGTCCTTTGTCAATGCATACATGGACACACAGACACATGTGTTTATGCACACATATGCCCTCCTACACACATATATGTATGTGTGTATGAATGCATATGTCAGATATGCATCTATATTCCCTTCAAGTAATATACTGAGAAAAGTTTCATGAATTACGACTATCATTTTTTCCATGGAGGAATATAAGTAGTTCAATTTTAATAAGTTCCTTATCATTTCTTTTTCCTATTCACCTTCTCATGCTTCTCTTGTTTCTGGTATTTGAAAGTGAAATGTCCTGTTCAGCTCTGCTTTTTTCATTAAGAATGCTTGAAAGTCCTCTATTTCATTGAATGTCTACATTTCCCCCTGAAATATTATACTTGGTTTTGCTGCATAGGTGATTCTTGGATTTAGTTCAAGCTCTTTTGAACTCTGGAGTATCACATTCCAAATCCTTCAATCCGTTAATGTAGAAGCTGCTAGATCTTGTGTGATCCTGATTATGTTTCCACAATACTCAAATCATTTCTTGCTGGCTACTTGTAATATTTACTCCTTGTCCTGGGAACTCTGGAATTTGTCTATCATATTCCTAGGGTTTTATTTTTGGGATCTTTTTCAAGAGGTGATCAGTAAATTCTTTCAATTTCTATTTTGCTTCTCTGGTTCTAGAATATCAGGACAATTTTTCTTGAGAATTTCTTGAAGGTGGATGTCTAGGCTTTTTATTTTGATCATGGCTTTTAGGTTTTGTACCCAAACCCTCCACCCAGGTCACTACACAACACGTGATTTATGACCCACCAGTAAGCCCCTCTTGTGTTTATGTCTTTGTCCCTGTGTTATATTTTAGCTTGAAACAGCTTTAAGGCATGTCTGGGCATTGCTCAAGGTAAGGTGCCCTGCCCTCCTCTTCCCTAATCAGGATTCCATATTTTCTCCTTGAATCATTATACTATACAAGGCTCATGGTACTAAGATCATATCTATGGACCACTCCGTCCTGTCTTGCTGACCAAGCAAGGTCCCCCTCACATAGAACATGACCCTGGCCTGATCTGGGGAATTCCAGTCTCCCTCATCCCAGGACCCTCCACTCTGCTCTGGAAATCTGACTACAGCCCTCCACCCAATTCTAGGAAAGACCGCCACTTTACAGGAAGGTTGCACCGTTGTGCCCTTGTGCAATACTCCCCTGAATCATAGATTTAACCAATGGCTGTTCTTTGCTTCTGTAAGTCATGCTTTCTGCTATTTTCCCTCTCTACTGTGATTCTTGTGGTTTTAGACTTTATAATCACAGTCTGTACCCTCAAAGATCACTACTGATATTTGAGTGAACTCTGGTAGTCCACACCTAAATTTATGTTTTGCCCAGGTCTTGGCTCACTTTTATTCTCTGCACCACATAGGTAGTCCAATAATTTTTATTTTATCTCTCCTGGATCTATTTTCCAGGTGAGTGATTTTTCAAATGAGACATTTCACACTTCCTTCTATTTTTTTCATTTGTTTGCTTTGTACTTTCTTGAATTATTATAAAGTCATTAGCTTCCATTTGTTCCAAACTGTTTTCAAAGGAATTATTTCCTTCAGTTAGTTTTTAAAGTTCCTTTTCTTCTGGGAAATTCAGCTTTTTAAATCATTATTCTCTTCATTGGCTTTTTGGGATCCTTTTCTCATTTAGATTAGTCTATATATTTTTTTAATTTTTAAGTTTAATTTTTAAAAATTAATTAATTAATTAATTTTCTTGTTTGCATCACTCATTTCCACAAGATTTTGATTTACATGTTTTCTACCTGTCTTTCCCCTAGCCACTACTTCAAAACAGCCATTCCCCAACCTGCTCCCTCCTATGTCCTTGTCCATCACCCATCTGACTTTCTGGTATGGCAGGTATGGCAGGTATGGCAACTATGACAGGATATATATATTTTAACACTTGTTTATAATACTTTGAATTCTAGATTCTTTCCCTTCCTCCCTCCTCACCCTACCCCACTTGAAGGACAAGCAATTCAGTACAGACTGTACATGTACACAGAACATCTCCACAGTGGACATATTGTGAGAGACCAATTATATGTCCCTCCTTTCTATCCCACAACCCCCTGCCCCTGTTCTATTCCCTACCCTGTCCCTGTCCCATTACAGGAGTGTGTACTTCCAGCAACTCCCTTGCACCCATCCCTCCATCATCCCACCTCTCATCCCCCTCCCCACTACTCTCCTGTGTGGCAAGATACCTAGTTTAGAGTTTGTGGCATTCTTTGTCTAAGCCAAATTCAATGAGAATAAGGTTGACCCTTTCACTTTTGACTTCCTGTTCTTCCTCTCCATTGTAACAGTTATCCCTTGTCTCTTCTATATGAGATGATTAACTCCGTTCTGTCTCTTCCTGTCTCCTCTCATTATCATCTGCTCCCACCTCAGAATCACACCTTTTAAAGTATCATTCCTTCCTATACAATTGACCATGTGCCCTCTATGTACACATCTATACACATACTCAGATATATGTTCATACACATATATGAACCCTCCTATAAAGACAAATATGTATGTATATGTATATATACATTTGTATTCCCTTCACCTATCCTCATACTGAGAAAAGTTTCATATGATACAGTTATTGTTTTTCCATGTTGGCATGTAAAGAGTTTAACTTTGATAAGTTCCTTAGGATTTCTTTTCCATATTTACCTTCTCATGCTTCTTGTATTTGAGTGTCAAATTTTCTTTTCAGTTCTGGTTTTTTAGCAGGAATGTTTGAAAGTCCTCCACCTCACTGAATGACCATATTGTTCCTTGGAGCATTATACTCAATTTTGCTGGGTAGGTTATTTTTTGGTTTAATCCTGGCTCCCTTGATCTCAGGAATATCATATTCCAGGCCCTTTGGTCATTTAATGTGGAAGCTACTACATCCTGGGTTATCCTGATTGCATTTCTACAATATTAAAATTGTTTCTTCTTGGCAACTTGTAATATTTTCTCCTTGATATGGGGACCATAGAACCTGGCTATAACATACTTAGGAGTTTTCTTTTGGGGATCTTTTTCAATAGGTGATCAGTAAATTCTTTCAAGTTCTATTTTGCTGCCTGGTTCTAAAATATCAGGACAATTTTCCTTAAGAATTTCTTCTAGGGCGCTTTCTAAGTTCTTTTTTTGATCATGGCTTTCAGGTAATCCTCAATAATTTTTAAATTGTCTCTTCTGGATCTATTTTCCAGGTCAGTGTTTTTTTCAGTGAGATATTTCACATTATCTTCTGTTTTTTCATTTGTTTGGATCTGTTTAATAGAATCTTGGTTTCTCATAAAGTGATTTGCTTCCATTTACTCCACTCTAATTCTGAAGGAATTGTTCTCTTCAGAAAGCTTTTGAAATTCTTTTCCCACCTGGCAAATTTTACTTTTGAAGGCATTCTTCTCCTCATTGTCTTTTTGGGCCTCTTCTGCCATGTGAGTTAATCTATTTTTTTACGGTGTTATTTTCTTCAGTCAACTTGTTGACTCTCTTTTCATGATTTTCTTGCAACATTCTCATTTCTATTCCCAATTTTTCTTCCACTTCTATTATTTGGTTTTCAAAATCCTTTTTATGCTGAACTATTGCTTGTAGGTACTTTACATGTTTATTGGAAAGCTTTTGGTGTGGGAGTTCTGACTGTCTTGCATTCCTCCCATTTCATTCTTTGATCCTTTTTGTCCCCCAAGAAGGAATTTAGAGTTCGATTGCTGTTCTTACTTTTCTTCCTTTGCCTGCTCATGTTGTTGCCAGTCAATTACTTGACTTTTTATGTCTGTGGAACTCTGCTTCCAGAGGGGAAAACTCTGTCCCAAATTGCTGTGGTTTACACAGCTGCCAGAGCTATTTGCAGGCTGCTGCAGCCTCCACCAGCTTTGGCTCACTGAAAACACACCCCATGACCACCACCCATTGCCATCACACAAGACCACAATCTGGATCCAGGTTGCTCAACACAAGAGCACTTAGCATCTGAATGATTGCTTGATCCCCCTCTGCAGTCTGCAGATCTCTTGACCCCCCCTGCAATCTGCAGGCCTGAGATCTCTGAATCAGCCACTTCAGTGGCTTCAGGACTGCTGCTTCTACCTCTTCCTTGCACTGAAGGCAGTTTGGCCTTTTCTCCCATAAATTTAGCTGAAATCCACTGACTTTTCAATTTGTCCTTGTTTCTTATGGCTAGATAATTCTGGAAACTGCCACGACTGCCACTGATCCACTCTCATGAAGGCTCCAGCTGTGGTTATTCCTGGCTGCCCAAGGGGCCAAGCTGCAGTTTCAGGCTAGGCTAATTTCTGCTCCCAGCATGCTGTGATGACCCCTTCCTGCTGAGTTGCCTTCAGTGGGAGATTTGTATTTTTGTGTATTTTTGTGAGTTTTGGAACCCTAAAATTTGTTTAGAATCATATTTCATGGGTATTTGAGGTGTCTATGTGGAAGCTGTGGAACCTTGTTGCTTCTACACTGCCATCTTGGCTCTGCCCCTGATTAGTCAAATTTTTTAAGGTTTTATTTTTTTAAGTTCTTTTTTTGGGGGGGAGGTGTCTCCTTTAGCAGGCTGTTGACTCGGTTTTCATGATTTTCTTATTTCTCTTCTCAATTTTTCCTCCACGTCTCTTACTTGATTTTTAAATTCCTTCTTGAGTTTCTCCATGGTCTGTGAACAGTTCATGTTTTTCTCAGAGGCTTTTGATGCAGGATTGTTCACTTTGTTTTCTTCTTCTAGTTCTATATTTCAATCCTTTTTGTCATCAGAGAAAGATTATATGATCTGACATTTTTTCCTCTGCTTGTCTTGCCATCCAATTACTTGCTGTTTGAGCTCATTGACACAGTAGAATGTTGCTACCAATATGGAGAGTGCTTTGTTCCAAATTTCTCCATTCTTGCACAGCTGTGGTTAGAACTGTTGTCAGTACTATGAGGGGGATGCCCTCTCTACAGCTGCCACAAATTCTGGCATGTTAGTGTTCCTCACCCTAGGACTGCCACCCAAGACTTTGACCGAAACCCTAGCAGGTCAAAGCAAAAGCAATTACCCTCTGAATGGTCACTTGTTCCCCCTATGATTTACAAGCAAGGGACCCAGGAGTCAGTCACACAACAACAACTACAGTCACCACCACCCTAGAGGCAGGGACTGGACCATACTCTTCTCTCACTCGGTTCCAAGGGAGTTCCTTACTGACTTTTTACTTTCTCTTTGACGTTATTTCTTGAAAAGACTGGAAACTGCCACAGCTGCTGGTGATTCACTCTCCTGAAGTCTGCTCTGGCAGTTCAGGACCATGAGTCTGTGCCTTAATGCTTCACAGGGCACTGTGCTCAACTCCCAACCTGGTGTGAAAGACTTTTCCTGTCAGCCTTCAGTGTAAGAATTGTTTCTCTTTGTCACCTTGTGGGTTCTGTAGGTCTAAAAAATTTTTAGAGTCATTGTTAGAGGTACTTGAGGTCACTGGAGTGGGAGCTTAAGCAAGTTCCTGCCTTTACTCTGCCTCGTTGGCTCAGCCCCCTTACATAATTTTTTTATTCCATAAATCTTTTGGATATCATACCTCATCAGATATATATGATGCAATACCAATGGTACCATCCCCACCGAACAATAATTTCCCTACTTATTCCAGTAGGATGGATTTTTAAAGGAATACATTTAAAATTAACTTTTTATCATATCATTTTCTACTTGTATTAGACAGTTTTGAGTTTCATGTCAAAGTCTTTGATGCTGTTGCTTTTGAATGAAATTAGCTATCTTTAAAAATTCACTTGAATGACTACATCAGTGAAAATCAATGTGACTTTTGTCTCTAGCTAAAACCTCAGTTAAATAAATGACTTTTATAGGAGCAAATGTTAATTTTTATTTGTAGAAATACTCAAGGGGCTAATGTGCTTTTTTGGAAAGATAAAGGCAAAGAATTTGCAGATTCAATAATAGAGAGTAAATAAAATTATCACCAATATGGATAAAGGAAGACTAGACATTTGTATGATCCTAATGGTAAGATGAGGGAAGACCCTTTTATAGGGTGGGGGAGATGGAAAAATCATACTCAGGGTCATCAAAATCCATAAATAAATGTCCATAGTATAGATAATATACAAGGAAAAAGTATAAATATAGACACATGTGAATTGATGATATTATTAAAATATTCTTTGTCATTAATATGACAAAGAATATATGTGAAAATTTTGACAGTGGTTTAGGACTGAGAAAGGAACAGACCATGTCATTCTTTCAAACTTCTCAGTATTAACACCAATACTATCCACCTCCCTTTAGGTAATACATTAAGATGGATTAATGTTCCTATGAGTTATTCCTTTTACCCAAAATGCTAATACTATAACTTTTTTTTTCAATAATTCCAGGGACTTTCCCTAGTAGACATGCATCTTGAATCTCTTTTGCCTTGTTATAGCACCAAAGCAAAATTCACCAGGCCAACAGAAGCTATGAATATACTTTTGTAGTTGTGGATCACAAGGTGTAACAGACTTTCTGCGTGGAACACAGAACCAAAATTTTTATTCAAATATCAGAAAGCCAAATCCATCATAGCAGCCAAGAAGGTGGGACACATAACCAATGGAGTAAACATCAACATTTCTAAGCCTTCACTCCATCAGGCCTTCAAAAGAAAACAGGCCCCCTTAAGCAAAAATGAACCTTTCTCACTCACATTGGTTGCTCAGCCTCCATGCTGATTGCTCCTGGCTCTTATGGCTCTCTCTCCTACTCCTTCCTGCTCCATCCTTCCTGTTCTACCCTTTCAGCAAACTACTTCGCCTGTGGGTTCTATGTGATTACATTTTTCCTATTAAGGGTCAGGAAGATCTTCAAAATCCCATTGCCATCATACTTATCATTGTATATATGATAAAATACACATATATGTACATATACACACGTGCACACATGCACACATATCTGCACATCCATGTGAACATGCATACATATAATAGATATATGTGTATATGCACATGTGTGCATGCATATATGGTGTTCCCATATTCATTTTTAAGCATTTATTTCACCTTCCTCACCAATCCATCCATCTCTCTTCCACATTCATTGTTAAATGTCTTGGGGGAAAAATAAAAGCTGTTTATTCTATTAGTGTATTTTGTTTCTCACTATCAACCCTTTACAACTTTTATAGACCACCACACTACATAAATAGCTCTATCAGTTGTTACTAATAATCTCAATGTTAAACTTCATGATATTTTTTTACTCTAATTATCCTTGGTTTCTTGAATGCTTTAGATACTGATGACTATCTGCTCTACCTAGATACGCTTTTCCTTTCTTGACTTCAGCAAGTTTTAACTCTCTTTATTGGTGTGCAATGCACATTGCTCTTTCTCTGCCCCAATCACTGACACTTTACTTTTCTAGTCCATTTATCCACTATCCTCTTTTGTACCCTTTCTCCCTTCCTTATTCTCTTCCAGTTTTCCTCCCTTTGTCTGTTCTTTTCTACCGTTGTTCCTTCCTCATGTCATATCTTCCTACTTTTTACTTACCTACTTACTTAGCTTTATTAATACCTTATTTTCTTTCTTCCTACCTTCTTTACTAACTTCTTTACTCCCTGCCTTCATTACTTTCTTCTTCCCTTCCTTCCTGCCTCTTACCTACCTTCATTTTTACCTTCAGTTCTTCCTTTCTCCCTTCAATCTTTCCTCCCATCATTCTTCCTTCTATGTTTCTCCCTGCCATTCTTCTTTCCTTCCTTTTTACCATTCTACCTTTTTCCATACCTTCATGGAATTAAACACATTATTTTCTTTTAATTACTAAGATTTTTGTCCAATCAAAAAATTGAAAGATAAAAAATGTTAAAAACAAGCAGAGAGAAGATGGCAGTGTAGCAGCAGGAAAACTGCGAGCTCCCCCCATAACCACCTCAAATACCTATAAAATATGGAATCTAAACAAATTTTAGAGGTACAGAACCCACAAAGTGAGAGAGAGAAACAAATCTGAAGCCAGCCCAGAAGGTGGACAGTAAGGGTCCATCACATTGTGGTGAAAGCTAGGGCCAGTGCCAAATGAGCCGGTGGTTTTAGGCCCAAGGTGGTCCTGACCAACAGTGGCTAGAGCAGACTTTGGGAGATTGAATCACCAACAGCTTTAGTGGTTTCCAGAATTATCAAGCCATAAATACCAAGGAAAAAGTTAAAGGTCAGTGTGGAACTTTTGACAACAGGGAGGGGGGGTGAGAGCATGGTCCAGCCACCACCAACTGGGGTGAGAAGGCAAGAAGCAGGAGAGGTGCTGTGGCTGTGCAGCCACCTCCACATGTCTCCTTAAGAGCTCCTAGCCTGCAGATTATAGGGGGACCTGGTGACCATTAAGAGGGCAATTGCTCTTGCTTTGACCTTCTTGGATCTGGATTGCTTCCTTGTATGGAGAGGCTGGGGTATATTTCCAGTGATCTAGGGCTTGTGGAAACGGTTCAGAGGGCACCCAACTGATAGCTCCAGCAGCTTCAAAACAACAGCAATGTGGGACAAAGCTCTCCTCTCTGGAAGTAGAGTTCTACTGTGTCAAAGAACTCAAAAGTCAAGTAATTGAGTGGCAACATGTGCAAACAAAGGAAGCAAAGAAAACACAGCAATAAAACCTTATATTATTCTTTTGAGAACACAAAGTATGAAAGCATGGAATGGGAGGAAGACAGTGAAGTCAGAAATCCTGAACCAAAAGCTTTTGAGAGAAATATGAATTAGTTACAGGCCATGGAGGAGCTCAAGTAGGATGTTGAAAATCAAGGAAGGGAAGTGGAGGAAAAATTGGGAAGAGAAATGAGAATTATGCAAGAAATCATGAAAAGAAAGTCAAGAACCTGAATGAAGAAAACAACACCTTAAAAAATAGCCTAACTAAAATGGCAAAAGAAGCCCAAAAAGCCAATGAGGAGAAGAATGCCTTAAAAAGACAAATGTGCCAGATGGAAAAAGAATTTCAAAAGTTTACTGAAGAGAATAATTCCTTCAGAATTAGAGTGGAGTGAATGGAAGCTAATGACTATATGAGAAATTAAGATACTATTAAAGACATCCAAACAAATGAAAAATTAGAAAGCAATGTGAAATATCTCATTGGAAAACCCACCAATATGGAAAATAGATATAGGAGAGATCATTTAAAAATCAATATATTGCCTGAAAGCTATGATTAAAAATGACCTAGAAATCACCCCTTTAATAAATTCTCAAGGAAAATTGCCCTGAAACTTTAGAACCAGAGGGCAAAATAGAAATGGAGAGAATTCACTGTTCACC